>ML781636.1:1198429-1218738 GCA_009831015.1 Picea engelmannii | reverse complement strand
TATTGTGGTCTTGGTTATGAAAGAATTAATGGAACAAATTCCAAGATTGAGGAAACTAATAAAAAAGTTTCAAGCACAATTTTTGTTTCAAGTTCACCTCCTCAAGAAGGTTTTCAAGGTGAAAGTTCAAGCACTTTTGATGAAAGTTCAAACTCTTCAGCATGCAAAACTTGTGTTCAAGATGAATGCAAATGTGTGAAGCAAGAAGGTTGTGACAGTGATGAGGACAAGAGCAGATTTTATAGTCTTCAAAAGAGAGCTTGTGACTCTTCCGATTCACCTCCTCAAAGCGGCGATAAAGGTGAATGTTCAAGGTATAAATATGCCTATAACTCAGTTGCTTTTGATTATGTTAAGCATGATAAATCTGCATGTAACAATGGAAAAAGACCATGTACATTTTGTGGTTTATATAACCATCATGTTTCAAAGTGTTGGAAAAGAATGTCCACTTTCAGGAAACTTTACAAGCAAAGGCAACATGAAGAGAAAATGCAAAAGATTTGCACTCATTGTCAGAAGAGGGGTCATTTCATTGACCAATGTTGGACATTGCATCCAACCTCTCATCCACGGCACAAGAAGCAGTTGGGTGAAAAGATTGACAAGAATGGAAGAGGAGATTCCATCATTGATGTGAGTCAAGATGATTCACGAGAAGACGAATTTCAGCAGAAGGATTCGCCATTGAGTTGGCTTGGTAAGAAATGGATTGATTTCTTGAGTAATTAAGGATTTCATTCTTTTTGCAGTAGATGCACATTTCAGCCTTATCTTTTCATTTTGTTGAAGTTTGTCAAGTGGCAGCAATTATCATAAATTGCAAGATGCAAGTTTGCTTGTATAGGCATTTATTTTTGAAAGCATTCTTGTGTTATATCACCTCGTCAAGAACATGCAAAAGAGGGGTATGCTGTCCATTTTGTTACAGCCATATACAGTTTTCATTTCCAGCTCTTTAGTACCCACATGTCTTGGGTTTGAGTACCTATGTCTCTACAGGAAGGAGAGTTGAAGAAGCTATGCACATGCATTTGATTTCGTGAGTGCATAAACAATGAACTTGATGTTAGTTCATCATGGATAAGTCATGATTGTTGCATGATTGTTTATCATGTTTTTAGACTTGTCATTTTGGAAGGTTGACATGTTTCAACTTGAGTCTCGACTTGTGTCGATTTTACCTTGGCGACTATGTTATGTCGTTCATGCTTCTCGACTTATGTTTAGTCGATGGTGTTGTTGTCTTGAAAGTCATTTTTTAGTACATTGAGATAGAGGAAAACACCATGTGCTTTGATGAAGCACAAGATGCGATAGTTTTCTTGAAGAGCAAAAAGACTTTGTTGTCATTATTTTCAGTCTTGTGTCAATTTATTTTCAAGATTGATGGTTTTCTTGGCTTGTGACAAGATGTCGCAGGAAAGTTTTGCAGCCATTGGAGAGCGGATTGTTGACGCCAAAGAGTTCAAAAGAGGGATTTGATTCTCAGTGGGAAGGCTGGCAGTCTTCCAATTGCAGAGAGAACAGTGGGTCAGCAGCAGCCAGAGAGCAGTGGTTGAGGGACATAGCTAGTTGCAGTGCAAGGCATGTCAAAGTACCCAGGTGATCGTCGAAAATACTTTTCAAGTAGAATCAGTTGATATAACTTAAAAGAAGAAGAGTATGGAAGCTCAGATCGATGATTATAAGCTTTTGTGGGTCCAAAAGCCTTTCAGTGGAAAGGCGTGATCATAATCTGGACCAGGGGTCTAAAATTTGCTCAATTTTCAAAGTCCTCGGAATGCGACGAAAACTATACCATTGCGTCTGTCTCGTTCTCCTGATTCCAGCGGTATATTTACTTTCACAAACGGAGTCCGTATGGAGAAGTTATCGCGTTCTGTTTGCCAGGGCAAACAGGGAAAAATTTGATGCTGACTGGGTAGGCCGTACAGCTGACGTGGCATAGGCCGTATATCTGACGTGGCGGCCGTACAGTGTTGACATGGCATGTCCATACAGGACACGTGGAGACTCCTGGGCGTGACACGTGTCATGCATTTTTGGCACTTTCAACGCACAGTTGGACCAATTGGAAGGTGACACGTGTCACCACCGGAAGGGTGACATGTGGCACCTGATGACGTCATCATCCACGTGTCAGATGACATCAGTAGCATGCGTGGCGCTGACTTGGCAGCTGGTGATGTGGCAGACAATCATTGGATGATAATTGGGCGAATTAAATGGTGACACATGGCATGATTGTGCAATGAAAAGGTGCCACGTGGCCCAATCCAGGTGGCCACGTGGCACCCCGATTTTGTCTACTTCGTCCTGGGTTCAAAAATTTTGGGGTCGACTGGATTTGAACTGGTGACCTCCCCCTTTATCCAACGCTTATCACAGTTCCGCTAACCATTATATCACGTGTTATTCCTTGTTAAACGAATGGTTTTATATGTATTTGAATGCGGGTGATGGTATGGTTGAACCGCGACCGGGCCAGGGCCTAGCCCCAGCCCTTGGTCGCGTGTTACATTATATGCTAATTGATTATATGGCGCAGTAAGTATTAATATATGGTGCCAAACATATAACCGGTGCTATTGACAATTGATATGACCGCTTTTATGTTAACGTTTACGCGGGGTTCCATTTGGCTCACGGTTATATTAACCATTAAATGTGACCGATTTGTATTTGAATTCGCACGGGGTTCATATCTACAGCCCACGGTCATTTAAACAACATATGAACATACCCTGTTTCAAAAGGCACGCGGGTTATTAAAACTATTACCCACGGTGCTATGTTTTATTATATGGTTTAAAACATTTGTTTATGCCATTCGTGTGGGTTTTAAAAGGTTAGCACGTGGTTATATTTCAACGCCCCATACGATCATTAACCATGTAAATGGCGCGCATTATTTTCGGGTTTTCAAATGGATAAACCACCGACCTGATAGGTGTCGAGCTCAGACTCACTGATGCAACGGTTAGCCTATTTTGGCGCGGGGAACGTGGCCATATGGTCCCCCCATGCGCCCAACACCTCCGTCCTCAGGGGCTAGAGTTGCATTAACCGTTCGACAGATTGCACCAATTTCGGGAACGTGCGTTGGTGCTGGGTTTTGGAGGCGAAAATGCTCAGAAGCCAGGTTCACTTGACAGGGGTGCGAAATGGCGAACAGGTTACAGCAGGCTTGAAGGAGAAAAATGGCAGCAAGCATAACTTCTTCAATTTTTGACCAAATTAGGTGCTGTAAAAGCCCAGCTTGGGGTTTTTGGACATTCTGAGTTCATTTGTGATGTTTTCACAGGCATTTAAAGACTCCTTATGCAGTTTTTTAACCATTGAATCTTGAGGAAGCTCTAGGGAGCCTTAAAGCCCTCATTGTTTGAGGCATTGCTCTGATGAGCACATATCCATTTTCTGAGATTGAATAGTCATTTCTAACTGATTATTATGCTCTAAACATTTTGGGATAGGTTTCAGATCCATTGGAGGACTTTTACAGGTATTTTTGCCTCATTCAAGTTCAGGGAAGCTTGGAGGTCACATGTAGAAGAGGTCATTGTTGGATGAGCCATTGTCCATTTTCAGAGTTTTTAGAGTCAAATTTGGGGTTTTTATGTATTCTGAACCCAATGGTACAGTCTGTAAATCCATTGGAGTTGAGAAGCAGCTTGTAAAGAGCATTTGAAAAACTAATCCCAAAGAGCCAAGTCCATTGAAGGAGGCTCAAGGAGATGTAGCCCAGAGAGGGGTGAACTCCTTTATCATCTTGCTATTGTTGTGAGTTTGCTGTGTTATTTGCTGCATGTTATACTGCTGTGTATTTGTTTATAACACATATTTAAGCATTTAAAAGAACTTTCCTCACACATAAACATTGACAAGAACAAACAAGAACTTAACACATAAACCAGTCTTGCATATTTTAACACATGAAGCAAGGTCCTGTTAAGGTTTAATTTTATTGAGGTAGAGGGTGCTTGCATAGCATAACAAGTCAGCCTTCTATTTTCAGATCAACTTCTAAGAGTCACAACCGCCAGCCTGTAGTCAAGGAATCAATTTTTTTTTATTATGAAAGGACCTCTGTCGTTTCCATTTTGGTTCGTGGGTATACACCATTATCATGCTTGTTGGCCTTTTGTTTCCCTTACCACAGTGTCGAATTGTTGGTTATTATACGAATGTTAGATTGGTTCTCATGATGTTATGATAATGGTTGGCATTAGTCATAGGGGTTTGGTGTTGTTCACACATGTCACGTCCTATAGATGATGTTTTGAGAATTAGAAGATCTGATTGGATATGTTTACTGTGTTTTTTTGTCATTGGTAGAATACACTTGAATGTGTGTGGCCTAGTCACTCACAGGCAGCTTAATAAATGGCCCATATTGTATTTTTGAGTTATATCATGGTTATATATCATTGTGTGGTTATGGGAATTATGAAACTGTGGAATCCTCTTAGTTGTGCACCACGTATAATATAGATGGCTTGTTTGTATGCCTAGTGATACTCCTGAATTATAAGTGCATTATGTTTTTGCAAATTGATCATTGTTTACGATAGTTGTGTGGAATGTTTGGCTCGGTTTTAAGTTGCACTGAAATATTTGTTTCACAGTGGCATGGTTACATGGTTTTGTAAATTTACTTCTGCATATCCTGTGTCTAAATGTTTATTGTCGGTTATCGTCAATTGATTTTCAAGCATGACATGTGAGGTCTTGATCATTTTGATTTTTCCACTGCATATATGTGTATGGGGACGAATATCATTACATATCTTGATTGGCTCTATTACAAAAATGGAGACTTCATTGTTTTTTTTTTGGGAACACTACTTGGAAATATAGATGTGGACATGGAAATTGTATGGCGGTGATGGGTGTTAAAAGCTACAGATTGGGAATGAGTGTTGTTGTTGATTGTTATAAAATGAAGAATGTACAAATAAGAGGGACAAAACCTCTTGCAAAGAGTGTGGAATAATTCTGTTGTAATGGAATTGTGTTAGATATTAATGGGCAGTGAAATTAGTCAAATGTATAGGAACTATTACTCAGTCATCCAATTTTTGGTTGATGCATATTTTCCTTACTACAAATATGTTATGGATTGCTTGATTAATCTCATGAATAGTAAACATTTTATTTTCCCCTCATTATCTGATTTTTCGCTCATTATAAACCTCTCACATATCCCATAATCATTTTGTTCACCCCCTATTTTGATATTGATCACAACTAAGGAAGATTTTGTGTTAGATTGGATAAAAGTGGCAGAATTTTGTGTGGACTGCAGTGAGGTTTGTTGGTTTGTTTACATTTGATTGTTTTTATCATTGAGAAGTGACCATATCTCTTCCCTTTCATTATATCATATTTTTTCTAATTACAAACCCCTCATGTGTCCATAAACATTTTTTCCACCCCCTTTCTCATTGATTGACATTAAAACAATTTGTACGGATTGGATTGCATGAGCCTGATACATTATGAGCCAAATCTATTTCATTTTTTTTAGAGTTATCCTGCATGGCTATTCAAAGAGAATATTTGCTAATCGATTACACACGCAGGATTCTTTGGTTGGATTGGGCAGGAAGTAGCTCTACCTAGGCCTGAAAGGTCTCCTTTCCAAGTCCCACAATGACAGGTTGACTTCAGGGATTTTGGACAACATGTTTTATTTTGAATATATGGAGTATTATTTTTGAAATAATTTCAATTTTCATGAGTTGAAATTGCCAAAAGTATATATGTTGATGGGAAGCACAAGGAAGTGTGTTTGCTTAAATAATGAATTAGGTTATGATGATAAGATGGTTATGAACTAAAGGGAGTCACAAGGGGTCCCACCTACTTGTTATTATTTAATGATGATCCTTATTATAATTACTACGAGTCCCCCTAACTAAAGTTAGTTAAGGCCTTATGTTAACTTAACTAATAAGTTAGTTCAACTACTCTAACCAATTCTAAATTGTTAAAGGCTGAACTAAGGAGAAGAACAAGGGAGGATAGAAGCACAAAGCATGCTAAGGTTTTCTCTTTGAGTTATGTTGAGATAGTTTAGTTTTCATTCATTCATATATTCATCATACCCTAATTCTCTTTTGTGATAGCAGGGTCTTATTGTAGACATCAACATTCATGGCTGAATCAAATCATTCCAACACTTGTTCTTCAGAGTTGTTGATCTATCTTTGATAGTATGTGTAGAATTGTTTGTTTGTGAATTAAATTTCATGATTGATAAAGGATATTGTGCCGAGTCGAGTGGGAAACAATCTATGGCAGGCTGATCCATCTTTTAGAGTTCAGTTTTGGTTTTCTGTCAGAGGTCCTTTTGTATGCTCCATCGGGGATTTCTAAGTTTGACTTTGGTCCAAGATTTATGTATGAAGTTTTGTAAAGACAATGAATCTTTGGTGAATTGGAATGAAATAATGGATTGTTGTATGTCTCATATACATTGATTATGATCTTGGTTTCTTTACTTCTGTTCTTAGATTTATTTCAACAACTGATATTTTCATAAAAATACATAAAAAGTGAATTTCTAGCAAGCTTTTTGTTGATAAAAGACTAGCCTAAGCACTTGTAATTAATACTTGTGAGTTAGGATATATATTTTTGTTGCCTATAAAAATAGGGTGATATTCCTATCTACTTTACTTTATCCAAGTAAAGTCTGAAAATGATTGAGTAAGATCAATTCATATCTTGTCCTCAACATTTATTTGGCAACCATACTAAGGATATCTTTGATATCTCTCTGGTTAAATTATATACTCGATTTTTCATCGATACGTCCTTCTTTTCTATTTTGATTCTTTGATTGTGTTTCTATTCATGATTGTTCCTATTGCAAAGTAGCCTAGAAATCATCAATAACCTTTCGTTTCTTCAGTTCTTTCTTTCATGTCCTTAGATTCTCATGCTTCTAGAAGAAGAAGAGGTTTGTCACCTAAAATCAACCCTATTACTGAAATAGGAAGGAGAAACATTGTGTTATCCACCCAACAAAGTGCTCTAAGGAGAAATTTTTCTGATTCATCCAACTCGTCTTTCTTTTCTTGACCTATCATCCACAAAATGGCATCTAGTGGTGGCTCTGGTGGCACTGGAAGTGCTCCATCTTTCCAATATTTATCGTCATCGGTGATTGGTAGCTTGTACAACCACCATATCGTGATCCAATATACTACAAACCCCACCAAAGTCATTAAAAAACATGGCCTCTTTTAGTTTGAAGAAGATGCCACAACCACACCATGGCATGTATCTTCTCATCTTAACCTAGCACCTACTACTCGCCCACTTTCGAAGTTTAAAGAGAATTTGTCTAAGTTCTCAGGAAACAAAAATGTTAGTACTAATGAACACCTACTAGAATTTTTGATTGTTTTTCATAATATAGGGGCTAACGAAAATGACAGTTGCATGCACCTGTTTGTCAATTCCTTGGAAGGAAAAGTTGCGGTTGATTTCTTTGACCTTCCTCCTAATATCTTGTCTACTTGGGAGGAGTTGATTTATTGGTTTCGATCCACTTACGGGCAATCCAAAAGCCCTACTGAGAAGTTAAGGGAGTATAATAACATCACTTACAAGTATGGTGAGACCATCAGGTCCTTCAACTTGCGTTTTACCAAGTTGTATAACCAAATCCCCGAACTTATCTGCCACCAGAACCAAGATGCCTTCATGCATTACTACAATGCATTGCCTTCTCCTTACCATCATAGGCTTGAAGAAAAGGCCATTGATAATCTCGGTTCCGCTCTGCACACTTACTCAGAGTATGAGGAACAACTTGAACGAACTATTCTACCCTCGGGAGAATCAGTTAGATAGACAGATATGTCCGCTCTCTTACAACTGGTACAAGATATGAACAACTGTATGATATCTTTTGAGCAGAAAGGTATTGTCAACCCTCTCACCCCTAGAGATTCATCCTGTTCTTCCCCTCCTTTTAGAAGTCTGTTTGGAAACAATCCTCAGCCCAAAGCTACCCTACCTAGGGGTTGGTGTAACTTTTTCAAGGAACACCATGAAGAAACCACATGTGAGGTCAAGAAGAGTGCCAAAGACAAGATCTTTGGTAAAATACCAGAAGCTACTATTGTTGTCCTAGATTTTTTCGAGCCAAAATATGTCATGGTCATCAATACTAGGAACAAATCCTATTCCCCAAAAGGAAAATTTGACCCTCCTCACAGTTCTTCTAGCCCGAGTTCATCCTCAACCGTTGTTGCACCCCAGGTTCCTAAAATTCTTGAGAGTCAAGGAATCACCCTTTCTCTCCCCTCTTCCAAATACAATATCCTGAATCAATTGGCCAACATTAAGGAAAATGAAACCCTCTTAAACATGGTTGTTGTCCCTGAACAACAGATGCATCTGAAACAATTCATGGAAGGAAAATATTTTGTTGTAGCCAATCTTTCCGAGGAGGTAAATGAAAAGGATTCTTATGTAAATACAATAGGTGTACATAGCTTTAGATACCCTGTAAAAAATCCCCCTTTTTATATTTCGATAAAAATCATGGATAAAATTTCCCATTGTTGCCTCATTGATGGTGGTTTGGGCCCAAGTATGATGTCGAAGATTATTATGGAAGATCTAGGATTGTCTTGTATAGATGAAAATTCCAGAAGCATGCTTTCCTGTAATAATATACAACAGAAGACCATAGGTGAGATTAAGGATGTGACCTTAGGTTTGTGTGCTCACCTTGTAATAAGGACAAACCTTAGCATTCAGGTAATTGATATGCCTGTAAGAAATTATTCAATTATTTTGGGAAGATATTGGCAAGCCTTAACAGGTGGATACGTCTCACTTGATGGGACACATTTATCCGTTCCTCGAAAAGAAAAAAATATTATAGTTCTTAGAGAAGGAAGGATATCCCCTTATATTGAGAGTGTTTCACAACCTAATGTAAACTATCTCTAAGAAGACCTAAGAGTATAATCTATCTTTTTTTAGGAGGATAATATTCCTTTGGAACAAATCAATCTAGATGATGATATGTGGAACATGCACTTTGATGGTTAATGCTCTAATGAGGGAAATGGAGCTGGTGTGGTCTTAATTTCACCTGTAGGTAAAATCCATAACTTTTCTTATAGTTTTGAGTTTTCTTGCACAAATAATGTCACTGAATTTGAAGCCCTATTATTAGGCATTGAAAACGCATATAATCTTGGTTGCGACCACCTATCAGTTTTTAGGGATTCTGAGCTTGTTGTTAACCTCGTACGTAAGATCTATTCCCCTAGAAACAAGTTGATGAAATGATACACCCAAATGGTTTCGTCTCTTATATCGAACCTAATATCTTTCAATATCACTCACGTAAAGAGGGAACTAAACTCAATGGTCGACCGGTTAGCTGTTTTTGCAGCTTCTCCTACTCAACAAATTCTGCCTCACAGACATGATTGTACCTTTTGATCCCTATATCATCCACATATTCCCGATAATGTAGAATATTGGAAGGTATTCCCCAACGACGAGAGAATTTGTGCTTTTATACAAAATGAACCTTTGAAGCCTAAGGAAATTATATCTATGGAAGATAACAATATTCCTAAAGGCTTGACCCCTCTAGAGAGTTCATTTTATTCGAGTGATGTAGGCGACAAGGAAAAACAAAAAGAATAATAATTTAAAAGGAATGTGGGTGAGACCATATCCTTAAAAATTGGGATACCCGAGACTCTAAAGAACGTGAAAATAGGTGCCAAATGTTTAGATGAAGAGAAGGAGAAGTTTGCCAAGTTGCTTTGTGAATCTCAAGATTTTTTTGCTTGGTCTTATGAGGATCTTTGTGTCTTTGATATTGTTCTTATACAACATGACATCCCCATTTAGGAAGGCATAAAACTAGTTAGGCAAAAAAAATACCTATCAACCCTGCGCTAGAAGCAACCATTCGAAGGGAGTTAGAAAACATTTTGAAGGCTGTGATTATCTTTCGAGTCAAGTATTCTGAATGGGTTTCAAATCTAGTCCTTGTTTGAAAGATAACTGGTTAGATTAGATTATGCATTGATTTTTGTGCATTAAATTGAGCTAGTATAAAGGACCACTTCCCCCTTCCCAACATGGAAATGATTTTGGAGCAGGTTGCAGGGTCACAAATGATGTCCTTACTTGACGGGTTTTTTGGTTACAATCAAATCAAGGTAAAAAGGGCAGATAAACATAAAACCACCTTTATTACTTGTTGGGGTACCTTTTCTTATGAACGTATGTCGTTTGGGTTATCTAATGCAGGTGCCACTTTTCAAAGAGCTATGCAATTAGCTTTTGATGATTTGATCAGTAAGATTGTTCAGATCTATCTTGATGACTTAACAGTTTACTCTAAAATCTGATCAGATCATTTTGGCCATCTGAGAAAAGTTTTCATGAGGTGTAGGAAATTTGGAATTTCCCTAAACCCTTCCAAGTCCATTTTTGGTGTTATCAAGGACAAGCTCCTCAGACACATTGTCTCTGATTCAGGAATAATTATCGATCCTGAAAGAATTGTTTCTATCCTTAACCTTCCTTCTCCTACTTCCAAGAAATGAGTTCAAGCCTTTATGGGAGTTATTAACTTTGTCCATAGGTTTGTTCCAGATTTTGCAGTGATGGTCAAGCCAATCCATAATATTCTTAAGAAAGACATTATTTTTCCTAGACTGATGAGGTTGGGAATTATCTTGAAGGTATTAAGAAATCAATCAGCTCCGCACCAGTTTTGGCAATGCTAGATTTTGAGAAGGAATTCACGATTTATACTAATGCCATTGAGGAGGCAGTTTATGTTGTCCTTACGCAAGATGATGGTCAAGGAAATGAAAAACATGTGGCTTACATGAGTCAAAGTTTGTCTGATGATGAATTTAAATACTCTTTTATTAAGAAACATGCTTTTTCTCTTGTTAAGGCAGTCAAAACGTTTCTCCACTACATCTTAGGTAAGAACACATTGGTAAAATTCCCTTTACATGTTAAGTTTTTTCTCTCACAAACTTATCTTTCAAGAAAAATTGCACATTGGCTTGCCAGGATCCAGGAGCATGATTTAAATATCGTGACTTCTACCACTATCAAGGGATGTGACCTATCCCTTCACTTGGCTCAGCATGCCGAAAATGGTGAAGAAATTGATGAAAAAGATAGTTCCCTTTCAACTCTCTTTTAGATTGACGATCAGACCCTCCCCGTCTTAACATCCTTGGTACAAAAACTTGGTTTATTATTTACAGAACCAAATATGTCCAGATAACTTAGATACTCACCAAAGGAGAAGAATTCATCTCGAATATGGAAGATATGTCATTATAGGAGACCTGTTGTTTCGAGGATTTGTTGATGGTGTGATACTTCGTTGTGTAAACAATGAAGACACACAAAAATTGTTACAGGAAGCCCATGACTCTTCAAGCTCTGTCATTCATGTAGGAGGTCATTTTTTTGCAAAGACCACTTCCTTCAAGATTATTAGGAATGTATATTATTGGCCTTATATCTTTTGTGACTCTTATGTTTTTTCAAGGTCTTGTGACAAATGCCAAAAATTTACTGGGAAGGAACATGTTTCAGCCATGCCATTACAACCTGTTTCACTAGATTTTCCTTTTTCAAAATGGGGATTGGATTTTATTGGTCCTATTAACCCTCCTTCTTCAGCTGGGCAGGTTTTCATCTTGACAGCCACAAACTATTTTACTAAATGGGCTAAAGTTGTCCCACTTAAACATTCCACAGATGATCAGGTAATTTCTTTCCTTGAAAATAATATTTTTTCCAAATTTGGTCTTCCATTGGAAATTATTACAGACAATGGTCCTGCTTTCATTTCTGCTAAGCTGAATCAGTTTCTAGACAAATTAGGGGTTAGACATTTCACGTCGTCATATTATTATCCCCAAGGAAATGGGCAAGTTGTGTCCACTAATAAAAATATGATAAGGATTGTCAAAAGGCTCATCGAAGATAAACCTCGCTAGTGGCACACTCTCCTCACTTATGCCCTCTGGGTAGATCAAACTAATTCCAAAGTAAGTATTGGTTGTACCCCTTTTTAGCTGGTTTATGGCCAAGAATCCCTCCTTCCAACCCAGTTGAAACTTTCTTCTTTAAGGTTGATGTTGCAGACCAAAGAATTAAATTATTTATATGTTTCACAAAGAGTAAATGAATTACTAGATTTGGAAGAAAAAAGAATGTTTGCTTTGGATAATATTAAAAGGAGACATCAGACCGTTAAGAAATATTTCAACAAAAGTTTCAAAACTGTCAATTTTAAGGTCAATGAAAAAGTTTTGTTGTGGGATTCGGCTCATGTTGATAGAGGAAGACATTTAAAATTTCAGAAATTATGGTTGGGTCCTTTCAAGATTGCTTTTGTCTTAGGTATAAATTCTTACATTATAAAATATTTGCAAGAGAGATTGTTTTCCTACAACTCTAATGGTTCTCACTTGAAGCATTATGTGGAACCACTGTAAAAATATCTATGTTGTTTGGTTTTCTTCTGTATACTAGTAGTTTAGCTTTGATTTCAATTTTTTGTGCCTCCTTTTCTGCTTACAGGTTTCTTCTTTCTGAGTTGACCTTTTACTACATTGTTTTTCTATCTTTTATCGTTGTCTTTTATTTCTACTACTCTATTTTCTGCATTATTACTCCTGTGACAATTTTTGTCTTTATCATCTTTTAAGATTTGGTCAAGGTAGAAGGTTGGATCAGTTTTTCCACAATGACACCTCCGCAAAAACATTGTTAGTCAATAACAATCAAGATTACACAACTATTAGGGTGTCACCTCTACAGGACCCTTGAAATTGCTATACATTTCCACTGTTGTTTTATAAAGAATTGGTTATCTCCCACTTCTCCCCGCCATTTCTTCATCCATTGAGAGTGTTATCACTAAAATTTTGTCCGCAAATGGTTACATGAATCCAGCATCTCCAAACAACTATTAGTTCACCCGTGGACCAAAAATTCATTTCCAAAAGGCTCAAAACTATACAATCAGCAATAAAATCAGCATGCGCCAAGACTACACAAGGACCACATGCACATGTGCCATTCAGAAATGTAGGAAAAATTGCACATGCGCACGATGCATGACTGTGGATGCAAAAAATTGTGCATCCCTAAAAAAAATGCATTTATGATATTGGTCGGCCTCCCACCCACTTTTGGTTCAGCTTCCAAGTCCATTTGACATCCAAATCTCGGCTGAATCCAGCTGGGTGGCTGGTCAAAGACCTAAGGGTGCCCTAAATGGACCCTTGTTCACACTAAAAGCTGGTTGAATAATGCCTCAAAGTTATGTTATAAAAGGAAGCCATGGGTGCACTACATTTTCAAGGAATTCATTTGTATTGTTATGCTGCTGATATTCTCTTGGAGGATCCTCTTTTCTCATCAAGAGTATGCTAGCAACATTGCACTTAGCCATTCATATCACCTCTAGAATAAATGTGCTTTGGATTGTCTTCACCATTTCATCCTAGTTCCTCATTTGTAAGAAGATATCAATATTTGGGGGTCCAAGAGCCCTCCCTTGGAGGAAGAGGGGACCCAAAGTCTCCCTTTCTCTTTGGTGTTTTCTTTCCACTAATACAATCCTTTCCATTGGTGGCATGAGTCTTGTTTGTTCATTGTTCTTATGTTCTTATGCACTATAGTTTAATTGTTTTTATCATTCTTAGTTTAATTCTTTGTTTATCTTTTATGCTTTATCTTTCTAACCCTTTCCTTTACTGTTGTCTTGCCTAGCTACCCAACTTGGCTTGTAAGAATCTCTATTTTTCCCATTTAGGGGACAAAAGAGGTGCAACAGATTGGCGACTCCACTGGTGAAAGGTATCAATTTCCTACCCCATTTGGATTATTTTAGCTCTTCTTTCTATTTATTTAACTTGTAGGAACCATAATCGGCCCAAGACGACCTGCATAAATTCAAATTCAAAGCTGAGTTGAGAAAATTGCATCCGTAATTTTCTTCACAGACGTGTGACAGACGTGCGTGGGCTTAGTAGCCCACAGTCATGCATCATGCACATGTTCACCAAACCCATTGTATTTCTTAGTGCCCTATGCGCACCTGCACCCATAGGAATTTTTCAGTTCACACATTGGCACTCACAGTGCCTCTGTCTACTCTGAGACCCATGCATATTCTCAAAAAATTACACATTGTAAGGTTTTCATGATTTGTGAAGGGCCCATAGCCTTCTTAAAATTGATTTCATGAATTTTGTAATTTTCACCACACTTACATTCCCTCTCCATATAAAGGGATTAGTCAACACATTGGCACAAAAATTATAACTTTTCCTCTTTTTGTTTGTCGTTTTTCCACATGGATGGCTTGCTTTGACTAAAGTTAAGTTGGAATCATTCCACATCACATATAAAACTTGCATTGGGACCATAAATTGGATATCAATGATTGAGTATGCTCTTCTCTCGCGCCCTAAAGCGATCTTGAGAATGAGAAAGAGATTGAAGGAAAATTTCATCTCCCTTAAAAAGACAAAAATATTTAGAAGAGGACAACATCCCCCTCGAGACTCCTCTTAGTTTATTTTTCAAACACATCTTAAAATTGTAATGGGTCCATACATGCCCACATGCTACAAATATAGGATAGTTATTGAAGTTTACTTTCTTATATTAAATCACTAGGGAAGTTTAAAGGTTTTTGTAATGGGTCCATACATGCCCACATATGCAAAATCTAGGATAGTTTCAAAGCTTTCTTAGATTAAATCACATTAGGGAGTTAAAGGAATAGTAAGGACCCACAAGTCCACATGCTAGTTTCCTAGGGACTTTAAAATTCCGGAAGGTTGTACCAACGACATTTAGTTAATTAGGTAATCAAGACTTGTAAGGACCAAGCGAAGTCCACATGCAGCAAGGTGACACCTAATTTATTAAAAATATTGGCACACTTTCACTCATTCACACACAAAATTCATTACTTACTCACATATTTTTTCATCTTGAAATGTGGAGGTTGAAGTAAGTTTCCTCCAAAGGGATTCCAAAACACCCCACCCTTTTCTTGACGAAACTATCCACTCCCCCTTAATTTCAACGAGATTGGCTCACACCCCCAATCTCTCAAATAACATCTAAAACTTTTCTAAAAAATCACTAAGTTTTCCTCCACAGGAGGTGCCAAAAGGAATTTTTTAGTCTAGGTATGATTTCGGGGATAGGCATCCAAAAAAATCCCCGTTGTCTGGTTCTCACATCTTCAAAACAATAGAAGTCGTCAAATAGGGAACTTTAAATTCTCCAAGTCAAGTGTTTCTACACCATAAGGTTGGGAGATAACCATGAAGGGTTGGCGGCTGAGGTCCAGTTATTCTGTGCATCCCCCCTTGAGGCACCCAACTCTTGGAAGGGATTCATCCTATGATCGATTTCTTAGGCCGAAAATCTAAATGCCGCACTTTTACTGAGGTACCTAGTGACCAAATTTTAGGACATTTACCCAGGTGGAAATTGTGGGCTGCAATTGCACCTTGATCGGATTTTGTGTGGCTATTGGGAAATATCACCAATGATTTTGGGATATGCACCCTCTACCCCTCATTATAACTGATTACTTCATCCTTCACTAGTTCCTCTTCTAGTGGCTTCAGACCCCCTTGTCGAGTGTTATTGGAAGGTCCAGTGTTATTTGAGAGGAAGGGTGTTACGTCTTTTAGGACACAAATATTTTCTTTCTTTGTTCACCCACACAGACAAAATCCACCTTCTCACATCTATGTTTCTTTATCAATTGATTTAGGTATGATGCACTTGTGATTACATGTGATTGTGAAATATATTGTGAAGGACCAAAAATTTCAGCAAAGACTCTTGTTCATTTATTACTCTCATCACCATTTGCACACATTCACTTGGCTAATTGGACATCATAGGGGATCCACACAATCCCCGACATTCCAGATGCTTGCTAAATCTCCCTCCTATTTTAGGAGGAGTTCCTAGTCTTACCAACTCATCGGCTCCACTTTCTCACACTCATGTGAGTGCTACTATCTTAGGATCAGATTTTCTTGGTTCCACTTTTCTTGGGTCCACTTCCCAAGAACCAACATCCGCACACTCTCCTTTACATGGAAGCAGGGGGCCAACTTCTTCTCAAGGGAGGAGTACAAACCCACCTCGTCCCCTTCAAAGGTCATGTACACAAAAAACTCACACCATGGCTAGAACTAATCCTCTGCCACCACCTTAGATACCATACTTGGCTTCCCTCAACATAGAGGATCTGACTAAACTCACCAATGATCCTATATTACACAACCCCACATGGCCTGCAATGCCTACCAAAATTCCTTCTTACATCCCCAAGTTTGAAGGAAAACCGGGAGACGATCTTGCAAACCATATCATGACCTTTCACTTATGGTTCTCTTCAAACAAAATCACAGATGATTCCTTCCGATTAAGGTTATTTCAACATACACTCACTGGCCCATCAGCTAAGTGGTACGTAGAAGAAAAATCTGGGTCCCATACGACCTTTGAATCTTTTTCCAAAGCATTTTTGACCTTCTTTCAACTTCCAATCCTTCATGACAACGGTCTCGAACTCCTCTCAGAGTTTTAAAAAACCTCCACTACACGCATTGCTGACCACATTCATGAATGGCATCGGCGACGTAGTCTATGTAAAGTAGAAGCCACGAAGCAACAATGCCTTAATTGGTTTCTCAAATCACTTGTTTCCCTCCTTGCCAAATATGTAGCCGCCACCTTCCCCAAATCGGAAGAAGAAGCCATCAACAAGGCCCAACAATTCAAACTCATTTATTCATAGTTAGGATATTTGTATACAGTACTACCTGATGCCTCGAGACCTATACCATTTGGCCAAGACAAACCTGATATGTCTCACTCAACGGATGGATGGATTGGTACCACTACACATCACAATTCACACCCCTAACAACCCAATATGTATGGTACACCTCCATATCCATCAGCATATGGAGGAAATCCTTACTATCCCCCTCCCCTTTACCAACATTCATATCCTATCATTCCCCCTCATTCATTGGGGTCACCCCCACCGGTACCCATTCTGTATCCTATCTCTCAATATAGTACGGGTCCACCCTCAACACCTGGACATAGCCCTAGAAATAGCGGAAGTACCTCTACTTCCTATACGCCATATGGATCCTATACACATAACAATCCATATTTTCCATTTCCTAGTCCTCCCCAACCAGTTAATCCTTCACCGAGAAAACCACATGCCAGATTTAACCTTGTTCATTCCTTTCCCATTCAACAAGTTCATACATTTTAACAGTTGAATACGGACAATCCAAATCATAAGAAAAAAGGAAGAAACCAAAACAATGACAATCTAGGACTAGGCGGGAATAACTCCCACAACCATCCCATTGGGGGCAACCAATACCAAGACCCCCAAGGGGGCACCGATAACAATATACCATGACAAGGGAAGAACAACAATATTCAAACTAAATTCCCTTGCACTATATGTGGTGAGTATGGACATTATACTCATCATTTCCCCCAAATTCCTGATCTCCAATGGATGAGGGAATCCATGAACTCACAGGGCCCTTCGACACCATTTTCCCCTCAGCAGACCCCACAACAGTATTTTCAACCACTGCCTCCAACTATTTTGCAAAACCCCATTCCATACCAAGGTGTGATGAACACCCAACAAGCAATCAACCCTACCCCACCACAAATGGGGCAATATCCAAACCTCGGTGCCACTCAACCTGGGAATTCAGTTGATCACAATGTCCTCCTCACTAGTGAAGAAATTATTCTCCAAACCCACAATCATCAATACGGTATACCTCCTAACTCTACCCCAACCACCTCAGAAACACTGCCAGCTACAATAGGACAACCATTGATAATTCCACGTCCTAACGTGGAACCCATTCCCTGCATACCACGTATGCCTTTATGACGAAATGTGCATAACCCTCATGCTAGGGCTGCTCATAATTATAATCTGGTTGATGACTTAGCTCAGTCTCCCATAGCCATGTATTTTTTGGAGGTACTCCAAACCTGTCCATCACAATGAAAATCCTTTCTTTCTGCCTTGGGGGCAGTCGACAGAGATGACATGTAGTTGATCACATTTGATTTAGATAGCAGAGAACCATGTCTTCCCGCCCAAGTAGCCTTCCAGATACCAATTAATATCTGGAACACCACATTTTATCGGTGTATCATCGATGAAGGTGCATCCACATGCATCATGTATAAACATGTATGGTAGGAAATTGGCTCCCCCGAGCTAGTACCCTCTGCCATAACCCTTCGATCTTACGACGGTCGACCAACATCTTCCATAGGGCTTTGTTAAAATGTCCCCATAGAACTTGGGGGAAAAACCATCCTCATTGACATTGAAGTTATTGATGCTCATCTTGATTACAATATCTTGTTCAAAACAAACTACATGTATGCTATGAAGGCAGTCACCTCTTCTTTGTTTCGTACGATGATGTTCCCCCACAATGGGAAGATCATCACCATCGACCAACTTACACATTACGAGCCTAACCATTCTTCCAACATCGATAACATCCTTCCCCTTGTCTATGTTAGCTCAGATGATTTTCTAGTTGTCAACATTAGCCTTGGGTTATTCCAAGACCCATCCATGTTGGGCACTTATCAAGGAGTGCCACCATTCCTAAACCCATATTTTTCAACACAAGTGTGTGTAGTTTCCTCTAAAGGAATAGACATTGGAGACAAGACTCTTATCAATGAGTCCCCTCCCCATATCAAAGTTCCACCAGTTGAAGAAATACTACCTCAGGAGTTCCCTAAGAGTGCCACCGCACCACTTTGGGTTGTTCCAGTTGTTTTATCTTAGACAAAGACCTCTGTAATTTGATAGACTATCAATGTCTGTACATTTATCGACACTTCCCACATGTGTTCTTCTTTTTTTCAGAGCTTGCTCACCATCAGAATTGTTCTCTGCTATTATCAAACTGCCCCGGAGGGCACTGCAGTGATCTACATCTGCAACAACTTCAGTCACTATATTTTGAGTTACATGACACGAGCATGGGGCATGCCTGCCTCGTTTGTACATAGTTTTATTTTTTCCACACCCTAGGAATAACTTAGGTCCTACAGGTGCCCCTCTCCTTCCAATGCATCACTCTTAATAATCCTCACAATGCTCTTTCTTACACAGGTACTATCAATAGAAGAAACATTGATGTATTTCGGCTATACGTATGCTCCTAACCTCACACATCAGGGGGCATCTGTTATCACTGAAATTTCATCCGCAAATAGTTATAGGAATCCAGTATCTCCAAAAAACTATTAGTTCACCCATGGACCAAAAATCCATTTCCAAAAGGCCCAAAACTATACAATCAACAATAAAATTAGCATGCGCTAAGACTACACAGGGAGCGCGCGCACATGCGTCATTCAAAAATGCAGGAAAAGACGCACATGAGCACGATGCATGACTGTGGACGCAAAAAACTATGCATCCCTGAAAACGACGCATTTATGATATTGGTCAGCCTCCCACCCTATTAATGGATAAATTCGTGAGTGCGGACACAAACCAATCTCCCCAGATCCACCTGGATCTAGAACAAAACGAGACAGAATACTACTCTTTCCCTAGATCTAGATTATTGAACAAACTAAGAGAAATGGATAGTGGACATACCTTATGAACGCTCTCCTTAAATATCTTTTGTTCCTTTCTCTGCTTCGATTCTCTTGTGCCGTCCAATCACAACAGTACAAACCAATCGAAGTACAAGCAAATTAATGTATTCAATACCTAGTCTATACATGTGATCAAGGAATCATGTAATAAGATGACATCATCATTATGGGAAAGGGACATATTCATGTATTGAATTAACTGAAAGAGAAATATACAACCTGAGCCTTGATGTCGTAGATCTCCTTTCAATGGCTCCTAGTTCTGACACACACACTTGCTCATGCATGAAGAAAATCAACCACATAAGATGCTCTTGCTATTGTCTTTTGCTGTTGTAGCTTCAGTCCTCCATACAGTCTTGACCTGATTCTCCAATCAATCTCTTACTAGCTTGATTCTAATATTTCTTGTTTGTTCTTGTTAACCCTTTCCATGAGCAATCTCCTCAATATATAGTAGAAGATAACTTAGTTACTTGGATAGAGAATGATCCCAAGATATCTGGAAAGTCAGTATTTTGCCAACCATTCGAAAGCCA
>ML781636.1:1166558-1185152 GCA_009831015.1 Picea engelmannii | reverse complement strand
AACCCTTTCCATGAGCAATCTCCTCAATATATAGTAGAAGATAACTTAGTTACTTGGATAGAGAATGATCCCAAGATATCTGGAAAGTCAGTATTTTTCCAACCATTTGAAAGCCAACTCATCCTTCTAGAAGATTCTTTCTATAAGGATCGAGAACTCATCCATTTTCCTTCTTTAGAAACATGTCCGCACCCTGACTTCAAGTACAATGCGAGAAGTTCGCAGTCAAGCTGAAGGAAGCCTGCGGGAATTAAGGATTCCCGCAGGTGAGTATATATGCAGCCTGCGAACTATCTTTTAAACTATGCTTTCTGGAAACTGACAAGTGTAACCTTCCTCATGAAAATGTTATTAATAAAGAGTTTGATTTCCTATTATCATGACACTGTCATGACATCATCCCGATGACCAAAAATGTGGATAACACACCCACTTTTGGTTCAGCTTCCAAGTTGATTTGACATCCAAATCTTGGCTGAATTTGGCTGGGTAGCTGGTCAAAGACCTAAGGGTGCCCTAAATGGCCCCTTGTTCACAATAAAAGCTAGTTGAATAATGCCTCAAAGTTATGCTATAAAAGGAAGCCACGGGTGCACTACATTTTCAAGGAATTCATTTGTATTGTTATGCTACTGATATTCTTTTGGAGGATCCTCTTTCCTCATCAAGAGTATGCTAGCACCATTGCACTTAGCCATTCATATCACCTCTAGAATGAATGTGATTTTCTCTTCACCATTTCATCCTAGTTCCTCATTTGTAAGAAGAGCTCAATATTTGGGGGTCTAAGAGACCTCCCTCGGAGGAAGAGGGGACCCAAAGTCTCCCTTTCTCTTCGGTGTTTTCTTTCCACTAATACAATCCTTTCCATTGGACGCATGAGTCTTTTTTATTCCTTGTTCTTATCTTCTTATGCACTATAGTTTAATCGTTTTTATCATTCGTAGTTTAATTCTTTGTTTATCTTTATGCTTTATCTTTCTAACCCTTTCCTTTACTATTGTCTTCCCTAGCTACCCAACTGGGCTTGTAAACATCTCTATTTTTCCCATTTAGGGGACAAAAGAGGTGCAACAGAGAGTTAAGAGAAAATATGGAAATTTTCCTCCCTGGAGGTCAAAGAATAGATTTTGGTCAATGGGTTATGCGTACAGTGGTAAAAAAAAACCCCTCATACTTAAAAAATTTCATGAGTTATTCCCAAATTCCCAGTCATATTTCCATTACATCTTCTCACTTCCCCTTGTTTCATAACCATTCGAGTTACTTCTTCTTGAGATTACTTTCCTTGGTCTGTGAAACCACGGGTTTTGATTTCTAATCTGTTAAGAAAAAATTTCCCTGTGGATTTGCCAGTTTGTTGATGATTGAAAATGCCAATATAGTTTCGCCCGCAAAGTGTTTCTAAGGCTATTATTATAAAACTAAATAATACTAGTAGATTGGACCCCCTGTAATTATTTAGTAGCAGGTTTGTTCATGTTATGATGTTGAGATACATAAATTACATGGTTGATATTAATATGGTGGTCATTGATATGAGTTAAGTTGTGAGATGTTATCCCTTCATGACACAACAACCTATTATTCATATATGGTATTGTTCTTCTTGCACCCACACAACAAACCTGTTAGTAAAGTCACATGAAGGGCAATTTTTTTTAAAAGAGGGAAAAGTATTACAATGCAAAGGAACCTAGTCTGAAACACTACGTGCATAAAATATTCGTTAATCCTTAGCTAACGAGGAATGGCATTTTAAGAAAAAAATGATTAATTATGATATGCACATCATGGAAGTTTTGGTGGCGCATTATTTTCAAGTGGTAATACATGGGTTACATGTTGATTGATGCAATCGGTACAGATATGCATATGTTATAATCCATAGTGGCTTATGGAAGCAATGTCTTTACAATTGTTTATGGACTACGCTATGGTTAATGAATTGATATTCTCGATGCATTGGTTGATTAATGGTGTTAATGAAGGCTCATTGGCATGTACTATGGAGTAAATGTGAGATAGGTGGAAGCGACGCGCATTTACTTCACGTCACCTTTACCCTTCCAGTTGGCCATCACCCTAATCGAACTGTTGTTTGATCTGGCTATTGTGATTGCGCTCCAGATTTTGGGCAGATTGAAACCACTCAACCACCTCTCATCTTAAGGTCTTCGATTAATAGGTATGTCTCTTTTGGCCATTCCTGACTTCACTCTAGTTATGAAATATTTTTGGCTTGGTTGAATGGGTTTGTGTTGTCCCAAGTATTGCAACTATGTGGTTTCGACTTGAATGGAAAATCGATGGTTTTACGTACAATTGTTGCGGGTTCATCAAAGTTGGTGGTCTCCTGGGTGATATATTTTGTTACCACTGTGTTCTATTTAAAGGTTTTTCTTTTAAAAAGATGAATAGATGATTATCTTCACGATTCTTGGGTTTAACTATAACCTTGTCCAACTCTCTCAAGGAAATGCTTCCCATCCACAAGAATCATAGTCCTCCTTGAGCACATGCCTTTAGCCCAAAGATCCACCATAGTCGGTACCCCCCTCCTTCCCTCAATGGATACTATGTGAACCCATAAACCCTCCAGACCAGAGATGTATAAGGAGTCTGTCGGGCATGTTAAGTTTATTGTGGCCTTTTACTTCGATTACAGGCTCATCCATGATTCATATAGCAGTCATGTTAGTATGGTGTTGACCACTACCTCTGTGGTAATGGCATGAGCCCCACATTTCCAATTGTGCTTCTAAGAGTCACATTCATTAGCCTGTAGTCAAGGAATCAATTTGTTTTTATTATGAAAGGGCCTCTGTCGTTTCTATTTTGGTTCGTGGGTATACACCGTTATCACGCATGTTTGCCTTTTGTTTCCCTTACCACAATGCTGAATTGTTGGTTATTATACTGCCATTAGAGTGGTGCTCATGATGTTCTTATAATGGTTGGAATTAGTCATAGGGGTTTTCTATTGTTCACACATGTCGTGTTTTGTAGATGATGTTTTTAGAATTAGAAGATTGGATTGGATATGTTTATTGCTTTTTTTTTGTCATTGGTAGAATACACTTGAATGTGTACGGTCTGGTCACTCACATGCAGCTTAATAAATGGCCCATAATGTATTTTTGAGTTATATCATGGTTATATATAATTGTAGAGTTATGGGAATTATTACACCGTGGAATCCTATCAGTTGTGCACCACGTATAATATAGATGGCTTGTTTGTATGCCCAGTGATACTCCCGAATTCTAAGTGCATTATCTTTTTTCAAATTGATCACTATTGACGATAGTTGTGTGGAATGTTTGGCTCAGTTTTAAGTCACACTAAAATATGTGTTTCACAGTGGCATGGTTATATGGTTTTGGAAAT
Organism: Picea engelmannii; assembly: GCA_009831015.1. Lineage (NCBI taxonomy): Eukaryota > Viridiplantae > Streptophyta > Pinopsida > Pinales > Pinaceae > Picea > Picea engelmannii. The sequence continues at coordinate 1,181,762 of ML781636.1, read as the reverse complement.
TTACTTCTGCATAGCCTGTGTCTAAATTTTGATTGTCGTTTATCGTTAATTTCTTTTCAAGCGTGACATGTGAGGTCTTGATCATTTCTCTTTTTCCACTGCATATATACATATGGGGATGAATATCATTACAGATATTGATTGGATCTATTACATAAATGGAGACTTCATTTTTTTTGGGGGGGAACACTACTTGGAAATATAGATGTGGACTTGGAAATTGTATGGAAGTGATGGATGTTAAAATCTACAATTTGGGAATGAGTGTTGTTATTGACTGTTATAAAATGTAGAACGTACAAATAAGAGGGACAAAAACTCTTGCAAAGAGTGTGGAATACTTTTGTTGTAATGGAAGTGTGTTGGATATTAATGGGCAGTGAAATTAGGCAAATGTACAGGAACTATTACCCAATCATCCGATTGTTGGTTGATGCATATTTTCCTTACTAAAAATATGTTATGGATTGCTTGATTAATCTCATGAACAGTAAAATTTTTCTTTCCCCCTCATTATCTCATTTTTCGCTAATTATAAACCCCTCACATATCCCATATTCATTTTGTTCACCCCCTGTTCTGATATTGATCACAACTAAGGAAGATTATGTGTTAGAATGGATAACAGTGGCATAATTCTTTGTGGATTGCAGTGAGGTTTATTGGTTTGTTTACAATTGATTTTTGTTATCATTGACAAGTGACCATATATCTTCCCTTTCATTATATCATATTTTCTCTAATTACAAACCCCTCATGTATCCCTGAACATTTTTTCCACCTGCTACTTATTGATTAACGTTAAAACAATTTGTATGGTTTGGATTGCATGAGCCTGATACATTCTAAGGAAAATCTATTCCAGTTTTTTTTAGAGTTGTCCTGCATGGCTATTCAAAGAGACTATTTTATAATTGACTACACACACATGATTATTTGGTTGGATTGGGCATGAAGTAGCTCTACCTAGGCCTAAAAGGTCTCCTTTTCAAGTCCCACATTGACAGATTGACTTTAGGTATTTTGGAAAGTATGTTTTATTTTGAATATATGGAGTATTATTTTTGAAATAATTTCAATTTTCATGAGTTGAAATTTCCAAAAGTATATATGTTGATGGGAAGCACAAGGAAGTGTGTTTGCTTAAATAATGGATTATGTTATGATGGTAGGATGGTTATGAACTAAAGGGAGTCACAAGGGGTCCCACCTACTAGTTATTATTTAATGATGGTCCTTATTATAATTACTACTAGTCCCCCTAACTAAGGTTAGCTAAGGCCTTATGTTAACTTAACTAATAATTTATTTCAACTACTCTAACCAATTCTAAATTGTTAAAGGATGAACTAAGGAGAGGAACAAGGGAGGATAGAAGCACAAAGCATGCTAAGTTTTTATCTTTGAGTTATGTTGAGATATTTCAGTTTTCATTCATTCATATATTCATCGTAGCCTAATTCTCTTTTGTGATAGCAGGGTCTTATTGTAGACAAAAACATTCAAGGCTGAATCAAATCATTCAGACACTTGTTCTTCAGAGGTGTTGATCTATCTTTGATAGTCTGTGTAGACTTGTTTCTTTGTGAATTAACTTTCATGATTGATAATGGATATTGTGCAGATTTGAGTGGGCAACAATCTGTGGCAAGATGATCTAGCTTTTAGAGTTCAGTTTTGGTTTTATGTCAGAGGTCCTTTTGTATGTTCCATCGAGGATTTCTAAGTTTGACTTTGGTCCAAGATTTATGTGTGAATTTTTGTAAATACAATGACTCTTTGGTGAATTGGAATGAAATAAGGGATTGCTTTATGTCTCATCTACATTGATTAGGATCTTGGTGTCTTTACTTATGTTCTTACATTTATTTCAGCAACTGATATTTTCAGAAAAATACATAAAAAGTGAATTTCCAGCAAGCTTTTTGTTGATAAAAGACTAGCCTAAGAACTTGTAATTAATACTTGTGAGTTAGGATATATATTTTTGTTGGCTATAAACATAGGGTGATATTCCCGTCTACTTTAGTTTAGCCAAGTAAAGTCTGAAAATTCTTGAGTAAGATCAATTCATATCTTGTCCTCAACAACCATTCCATGATAGATCTGATCTTTTCAGGGTCTACTGCCAATCCTTCTTCATAAATAACATGGCCTAAGTAATGGAATTTCTTCTAGAAAAAGTCACACTTTCTAAACTTAGCATAGAGATGATGATATTTTAGTACTTGAAGCACCAATTTAATATGTTCTTCATGCTCCTCTCTATTCTTGGAGTAGATTAGGATATCATCAATGAAAACCAATACAAATCTATCTAGGAATTTGATGAGTACATTATTCATTAAGAACATAAAAGTGGCAAGGGCATTGGTTAATCCAAATAGCACCACCACAAATTCAAAGTGACCATATCTTGTCTTGAAGGTTGTTTTTTGGATGTCTTCATCCTTGATTCAAACTTGATGGTATCCAGACCTTAAGTCAATCTTCAAGAAAATAGAATCACCCTTTAATTGGTCAAACAAGTCATTGATTCTTGGTAAGGGATACTTGTTCTTTATGGTTGTCTTATTGAGTTGTCTATAGTCCATGCACAGTCAGAGTGTGCCATCTTTCTTTTTCACAAACAAGACGGGTGCTCCCCATGGAGACACGCTGGGTCAGATGTAGCCTTTTTCCATAAGATCCTTTAGTTGTAGATTTATATCAACTAACTCTAGTGTACTCATCCTATAGGGCATCCTAGACATTGGCACACCTCTTGGTGCAAGTTTTAAATGTCTCTTTTTAGAGGTAGACTCGGTACCTCTTCTGGAAACACGTCTTTATACTCTCTTAATATGGGGTGGTACGCTATGTTTAGTTTGTCATCCTCAAAATATTCCAACACCTGTATTTCATATAGAGGACATCCCTTCCTACAATAATTTTTCAGTTGAAGGGTTGTTATTTGTCTCACTAAGACAGGCCTCTGAATCCCTTGAAGGGTTATTTTTCTCCCTTATTCATTTTCACACTCCAAAGTTTTATGGTAACAATCAAACTTAGTTTTATAAGTGTCTATACAGTACATACCAAACAATAGGTCATAATATCCTAGGGGAATTATGTTAAGGGTCTCTTGGGTATGAAATCCATCCATAATGAATTGGCAAACTGGTATGACCTCTAGTATTTTTCTTTTGGTTCCAGTGGCTAGTTGTACCAACCATGGCTTAACATGCTTAATTGGTTGCAATTTACACTTATCAATACTCTGAGGGGCCACATAACTCAAATTAGAACCATGGTCAATTAAAATAGAAACTATATGGTTGCCGATCATATGTGGTTTCTAATCATACCTTCCATCTCCACCACTAAACCTTGGTGGTTGGATTGTTTATTATCCAAGGTTGCATAAATCCATGGCATAATCCTAGCCACATTATTAAATGTGGTAGCTTCATGGATATTGTATACTCACCTATTGTTTTGTTTTATGTGTGGACAATCCCTTAGTAGATGTTGTTCTCCACAACCCCAACATTTCAAGGGTTCTTTCTTTGGGTTATCAGTATTTCCTGGGACTTCTTCGAAAGGTTTATATCCACTCTAGGAGGGGAAATTTGGTTGATACACAATTATAGTAGGAAGGATCATCATAGAACCCTCCCCATAGTTCTTAAATCTTGAGGATTTAAACCCCTTCTTCTTGAATCCCAAACTACTCTTCTTCTTCTAGTCCTCGCGAGGTTATGTCTGACTCTGAAATTGTTGATAACAATACCCTTCCTTCCAGATAGTGTCTTCTAAGGTCTTTGGCTCGTCAAACTCAATCATGTCCTGGTAGGTCTAAGGTAACCCACTAATAAATGGTTGCACTTTTACCTTTTCATCCTTTATATAGGGTAAATACCTTAGCAACTCAAGTAATTTATTGACATATTCCTATATGGTGAATTGTCCCAGCCTAAGTTCATACAACTACTTAGTCTTCCCATCAAAGTATTTCTCTAACAGATACTTCTTCTTAAATTATTTCTCAAGTTGTTTCCATGACAAGTCCTTCTCATGGATTCCCTTCACATTCCTAAGGTGTTCCCACCAAATGGAAGCCTTTCCATTCAGGATGAAAATGGTTATTCAAGCCTTCAAGTTTTAAGAGTAGTCATGGACTCTGAAATAATTATTTAAACCATGAATCCAAGATTTTGCCTCTTCCCCCTTCTTAATATCTCCATTAGTTTTGGAATGCTTTCACTTCTTTCCTTTCCTTTGAGAATGCAAGCTAGATTTTCTACTAGAATATCCCTTGGAGTTGCCAGTTTCCTCTCCAGAGGAATCTTCCAATGAGCATCTCCTACCTTTAGGTTGGAACTTCCTCAAGGTACTCCTCCTAGTGTGGCCACTTATGGGACCACATTTTCATATCTCGGGTGGAATTTGACTTCTCTTCGTATGTCTTCAGTCCACCTGACTGGTTGCGGGTCCATGATGCAACTGCCTTAGTATATCAAATAAACTCTGCAACAACACTACATTAATTTTTGTTTGTTTTTCTTGCTCATTTATCAATATCTCTTTGTTGGCCTTGCAACTATGGAATTTAGACATGAGGCTCCTTAAAGTTTCATCCAAATCCGAAGGGGTTTCCACCACCCTCCTTTCATCAGATTCTTCATCTCTATTATGGGAGCCATCCCCCACTTCCTGGTGCATCACCATACTTTATACATGTAGTTTTCCCACGATTTACTGATTTCTTGATTGATGAAAATACACCTATTGTTAGCCAACAATCTATTAGTTTATGAACAACGTATAGTTCATATTTCTTAAATACACACAGAGTAGAAAGCTTCATTCTTTTCTTCAATAAAATTTTAACTAGACTCTTTAGGATAGGGTGTCACCCTTAAAAGTCCTTTAAATATGGTTTTTATGTGACTCATCCATGAGCCAAATTAGGACAAGTATTTTAACCATGCTCTGTTACCAATTTGTAACACACCCGACCCTTGAGTACCTTTCCTAGGGATGGGGCATTCGAATTTTCGTCTTCCTTCTTAAATAAGATCCTCATTTTCTGTCTCTATTGTATTTTTTCTCACCAAGAGATCTCCAACCTTGGTCAGCATGATCCTATCATAGTTCAAGAGAAGAAGACATGCCTCGGTGAAGGATCTTTAGGTGTTCATTGATTGAGATCCACAAGAATCCATTACTAGGTTCCCTCCTCTCACAGGGAACATCCATTCATCACCTAAGCCAATGAAAGACTCAATATTCATCTAACATACTGAATGTAGAGGGAATTGACACTTCTTCGCTGAACACCTCTTTACTATCTATGCATGAGACCCCCTAGAGTTTCAAACTCCCAAAGTCCCATAAACTTTCCATGTGGCTTTGACCTTTGGGCCTTTTGGTCTCTCTACAATACTACACTCCAAATTCTTCGGAGTACCGAAGTCCTAGACTCCCGGATTTCCAATCACTTCACTAATCACTTCGGCTAGGAGGGAACATACCATGGACTAACACATAGAAGGGCCAGGGGTGACATGTGTCACATTCCAATAGGAATATATGGACTATGAAAAGCACAAATCGAACTGTAATGTGGCACATCGATCATGGTTCCAAGTCACCTTGGTGATGTTGACTTGCCACATGAAACCAGACTGAAAACCTTCTAATGCCTCTCATATCTCATGGTCGAGATCTAGTCACGTATATCCATAGATATATGACTCTTGTTACTTCTTGACTCTAGCTTTCAGGGGTTTTGCAATGAAAAATCCTCCTTTCTCCCAGAGTTGGTCAACTTTGGGATAACCACAACCTATATCTGATGGTTAGGAAAAGTCTTGAAGTGTCCTCAAATCGATGATTCTCATCAATTCATGATTTAGAGCTTATCGACACACCACACCTAAAATTCCCCATAGTTCCCAATCTCCAGACTGAAGGATATAGCACCATGCGTCCCCTATATATCGATGGCTGAGAGGGATCCCAAAGAATCCGAGGATCAATGGTCCTCATTACTTCGTGACTCCAGCCTTCGGGGATTTTGACATTACATCACCCATGTCCTCCCAAAGCGATAAATGTCGAGATGACTACATCATAAATCCGACAGCTAGGAAAGAACCCGAAGGATCCCTAGATCTATAGTCCTAGTCAATTCTCATCTCTGACCTTCAGTGGTTTTGGCTTTACTGCCACTCCATTCTCCTAAAGTAGGACTTCAGTTAAGTACCCTGTGTGGGTCTCTCCTCCTGAATGATCGAAAAGTAGGTGGGGCTCCTAACGATCTCCTCCAAATCTATTGTTCTCCTTTACTTCGTACCTTCAGCATTTGGGGAGTTTTATGCTATGGCATATCCATTCTCCCAAAGTGGTACTCTGTTGAATTCCCCTCAGTGTAGATATAAGGACTGAGGGAACTCCTAAACATTCGTGATCGATGGTTCATGCTACTTCGTGATGGGGAGTTGGATCCCGATTTAGTCAGTAAGATAGGTTCCTCTAACCACTAGGGAAATACACCAACATCTGTCGACCTTACAGGTAACCGTGACTCCCAATCACCTTTAGACACTTTGTGACTATTTGGGCCAACAATAATTCAAAGTCCCAGACTTTCGGAGTTCTGAAGCTAGAAGAAATTACCTCCCTTAGGCTTAACATAGGGTTCATGGATGTTGGTCACATGGGTCCTTCTAAAATATCATGAGTTAAACACATCTTCTTGATTGTGAAATTACTAAGGACTTGACCATGGTGTCCCAGTTGTGCAACAAGGATTCTAAAGGATATATCCTCTTCAAACTGACATGATCAGATTGATGCAATTCTTTCTATCCCATCCCTCCTACATTTTTACGTCCCAATAAGTCTCGAAGACTAAACTGGGGCATATAGACGATCAATCAAAAACATAAGTCCACAAGAAGGTAAATGCATACACATAAATTGATCATTCAATATATAGACCATTCTTAGATGTATAAATACATGCATTCATTCATTATCCCATTTCAAAACACAAAGTATGGAAACACTTATTAGAACCAGGATATGTGATGAGATTGCTGAAAGGGGTGCATGTTTCCACCCAACCATAGGCTCAACCACTCCTAACATATTTATCACTGGCCAACCCTGAGCTAGACCATAATGATCTGAGAGATAATTCTTTCTTTTGGCTCAACAATAGTCAGGGATGGAGGTTTCTCTCCTCCTCCCACAAGATCTTGGCAATGGGTTTTCTCTATACCAAGAAAGGAGGCCTTCTCGAGTACTTCCTCAGTCACTCAGCACCCTCACTTATTATCTTGTATCATAAACCTGCAAACCACATCCTATGGCTAGAACATGTTTGTTTATTAGTTCTTTTTTGAACTTGAGAGCTTAGTCTCCCTTCTCTTCTTCTCTTCGCAGGTCTTCCTCTACCCACACATGCCTTCCTTTCTTTCCTTCCTCGACAATATTGTGTGTGGCCCGAATTCCCATTCCTTGTTCAAGTCTTAAAGACTTACATATGGGTACTCTGCCCCATCCCCTCATTAACTCTTGAGGAGGTATTCCCACCTACTAGCCTGACTGTAATTCATTCCTGGGTCAAAGGACTATTTTGGTTATGAGTAATTAAATCCAGCAAGGTACTGGTTTGGTGGGGATTATCTCAACCATTCTTGGTTCCCCTCACTATATCATTCATAGCATTTGTGGTCTATCTGGGAAAAGTACTATCCATGATATCACTAGAGGAAAGAATGTGAGAATGATAAGAGAACAGTTAATAAGAAAAGGACAGGTGGTTGAACCCTCAACCACCCCCATGAAAGGAAGCATGGTATATCTACAGAAGGTCAATTCAAAGTACCACAGGGTCTTGCGGACCCATAATGGACCCAAGGTTTCTTTCTGACAGAAGGAACCATATAGGAGGAATGTGTGTGCAAGGAACGCAAGAGAATATGAAGAGAAGAGTGGAGAATATGAGGAAGAGGCGAGCAACAGAGAACGAGTCAAAGGCCACGAGCTTGATGTGGAGAAAACATATGATAAACCTCATCAAGGCTATGACAGAGAGGGATATCTCTGAGAGTATGCAGAGAATGAGACCTGAGCAGAAGGCCATGAGATTGATGATGAGGAAGCATCTAATAAACCTCGCAGAAGATGCGAAAGAGAAAGGATTGATGAGAATTGGAATAAATTACCTGGTGATATCATGGCTTGGAACAGGGGTGGCCAGAGTCCTAAGAATGAATTCCTATGAGCCTATGGTTGGGTGGAAGGAAGAACGCCCAAAGCCAGTTAGTTGGCCACCACCTATAATAGATAAGTAATCTTATATCGTGTGTGTTTAAGTGGTAACTGTGAATTAAGGTCGGATATTCTATGAATGTTGCAGGGATGGACATGTTTTCTTAATGGTTATACTGTATCCCTTCAATTCTGCCTAATTTTGTATTTAAGAAAATAAGAAATTCTCTGGCCTATATACGTAAATGACTGAGCCCTGTGGTGGCTCAAGTTAGAATAAATGAACTATGAATTGTTAACTTTGGGCATAACCTCATGTGTGCATGCCGAAACTCCTAGTCTTTCTGAAGGAAGGAGTCAGTCAAGCTCATGAGAGGTAGTTCATGTGTGCATAGAGCCCTTACGACATGAGAAGATATCGAGACCCCCCCGCCCCCCCCCTTAATTTCTAGAGTTGATAGATGAGTGTAAGAGGTGCATAGAGGATTTCCTTAAGCGTTAAGTTTAGGAGGATTAGGGAAAAATACTTAAGTATTTAAGGAGCTGACAAAACTCAAGTAGAATAGTGAGTTTCAAGCCATAAAGGAGAGATTCTATCATTTGAAAGAAGAATGGATGAGATTAGTTTGGGAGGAGCTGAAGTTATTCACAATCATCGGATCTGGAGAAGGAACATGGGTGCTAACCCTTCGATCCCTTCAGACCTTGCAGGTCTGATAAATTGAGCATATTCGTTTCCCAGGAGGTGAATCTCCCAAAGTCCCAAAGTAAATCTGGGTCGTACATTTGTAGACCCCTGGGAACTATCCCAACCATCAGATCTACATTATAGTTAGCCCGACATTGACCACTTCGGGAGGAAATAGGTTTGGTAATACAAAAACCCTTGAAGTCTCAAAGTCTCGAAGTTTATGTGGACCATGGATCTAAGGATCCTACAGGATCCCTCATGATCGTTCAATCATGGGGACGCTAGTATTAATGTCATGATCATGTGGGAGCCCATGTGTTGATTAACGAGGTTTCTAGGTGTCCCTCTCGGAGTGGCACACACTAGGACCCAAGGGACCCTTAAACGGAAGTTACAATCCATAGATATACGGGGTCACATTGATACCCTCGAACCATCAGATTGAGGCTGTGTTCATCCGACATTGACCGACTCTGGGGGACAAAAGGAGCTTGCATCGTAAAACTACCAAAGAGCCGAAGTAGATATGATCCATCCAAGCCATAGGGCATGTGTCTTTAGATCCTATACTCTGGATAGAAGTGACTCTGGGAGGACCAAAGTGTGAAGACATAAGGATTTTCGAAGGCCAGAGTCCCGAAGTCATCCAATTCGTCCATTGTAAGGGATGTGTGGTAGATGATCTCCCATTTCAGAGGAGGTCACTTCAGGAGAAAAGGGGATGTCTTGGACAAGAACTTCCTAAGGCCGGAGAGATGAAATTCATCGAAGTCATCTGATAGTTGAGAACAGGTGTCAATAGATCTTCCATTTCAGAATATAGCCAGTTCATAGGAAAGTGGGGTCACGCGAGTTAATAAATCCCAAACGCCAAAGTACTGAAGTAGATCATAGTCGTTGATCAAGAAATACACATGGAATTCGATTTGTAACTTCGAGTACAGAGTATTTTGGAGGAAAAATGAATTGGAGTGTTCAAAACTCTCGAACATTGAAGTCCTTAAGTAGATTATAACCATCGATCACAAGGGACACGTGGCTCTCTATCTGTAACTCCGGGTACGAAGTACTTCAGGAATAGAATCCTTGGGAGTGTTCAAAAATCCTGAACGCTGAAATCCCGAAGTCAATTAGGGCCGTCAAAATCTCTAAGGACACTTGGCGTCGAATTGTGAACTTCAGATATTTTCCACTCCAGAGGATTTGTGTAGTGGTTGTCTTGGCGCTTGTTGTATTGGCGTTTGGTCATAGCCTGTGTTCATATGAGAGTATTTATGGATGGAAGAACAAGAAGAACTTGGGAGAGGCTACCTGTCATCTCTGAGCTTGGTTCGGAGTATGGAGACCATGGCTGGAAACATTTGAAAGAGAAGAATGGGATAGAAACCTTGAATGGGGGTTTTTATTATCCTAAGAAGAGAAAAATTTTGGCACCCCAACCATGGGTATGTTACAAATTGGTATCATAGCATGACAACAAAACTTGGCTTGGGATCATGCATGAGTCATATGAAAATATTTCTAGAGGAATTTAAGGGGTAACAACCTATCTTACTGAATTCCTAAGAGGTATAGAAAACCTCTACTGAAGAAAAGAATTAGATCCTTTACTGTTGATAGATGTTTTGGAATTGGCACTGTATGTTTCCAATGTTCCCAAATAAAGAAGTTGACTTCACCGTGCAATTGTACGCATTGTTGTATAGTCATAAGATTCAATTACTAAGGCTAAGATGAGCCTATGGAGAATATTACCACCAAACATAAATCATCTGCATAAGTTCCTTGAGTAGAAGGATGCAGATTTAAAATATAGTTGGGATTTTACCTGAATGATATTGAATCATGATAGTCTATGACAAAGGGAGCCTAGCATGTCTTGGGAAATGAAATTTGATCCTACAGGAATGGGATTATGCTGAAGAACACTAATATTTAAACTAAAATAGAAATGTGAACAGATGGAAAGGAACCGTATCAGTAATGATTACTTCTTTAATGAAGAGTTAAACCTAGTATAGGTGTATAACCCCTCACGTTCAGAGGAATGAGTCTCGTGACCATTCCCTAAAAAGGGAGAGCATGCACATATCTCGAGTTTCAAGTGGACTAAGAAACAAATTTGGTTTCTAGGTACAAGAATTGTTGGATAGGATTTTTCCAATCAAGTAGATAAACAAAGCTATAGAAATATAGAGTGATTGAGTGAGAAATCACAACAACCTCCCTTGCTTGGTGGATAGGAAACTGATCTTCCATATTTCTTGTGGGAGGAGGAGAGTGGCCTATGTTCTTGATTGTTGCTGAAAAGAAGGAATAATTCTAGTTGTAATGGTCAAGACCGATCTTGACCTAAAGATACTCTGGATTTTTGAACTAGGATACTTAGTAAGTAACATAATTCGAAATTTCATTTTGTCTCTAAGGGAATAGTAAAAATGGTATTATACATTAAATTGTTAAAACTAAGATAAAATGGTTGACTAAATGTTGATCCTGAATGTGGTAAAGGAATTGTTGGGGAACTTCTTGAAGCCCAATGGGTTAGATTGACATCCAGTGGTGGATGGTAGCCATATAGATATAGTTGGAAGCTAAATTGGTTGATTTTGTTACCTTGGGCATGGTTATAATTTCCCATATTGTATTTATAAGTTGGGTAATATTACATGGAGGTTGAGGCAAGAGTGTTTTCTTGCTAGCCGTTATTGTATAGAAAGGGAACATCATTATGACTATTTCTGATTCAACTTCCATGTGGATTTCGTGTGAATGACTGCAAGCTCACAATTGAGAGGGAAGCTCACTGTTACGTGTCCCTATGAGGCTTGTCATAAGGATTGAAAAAATATCCTTGGAGGAGGATCTAGAAGTCTGATAGTTCCATGTGTAAATAATGCACATGCATGATGCAAGGATATATGTATATTAAAGGCACAATATGGTTTCCTTGATGAGTGATATGTAAGGTAAGAATTGCACTTTCCAATATTAAGTGAATACCATGGATGCATGGTTGAATTAATTTTGAAGATTCATTAAAGTTATGTTTTGAATGATAGCTCAAGGGGGATGCGATCCATTCCCTCAAGAAAGACTAGTATAAATAAATGAAAGAGTAAATGAGAAAGAATGGTCTGTGTCAAGATAAGAGGAAAATGATTATACCTTGAGGATCACATAAGAATGAGTTTGAAAAGTCATGAGTTGACTAATTTTAGAATAGAGATGTATGTAGGATGTGAAATATACCCATGGCATATACATAGAGACTTTTGATTATGTATATGGTTAAGTACATCATGGATGTAAGCTAAGAACTGTGTGAAAACTCTGTTAGGAGGCCAGAGTCACAACCTTAATAATTGCTGAGAAACTAAACAGTGAGCTACAAGCTTATATATATATATATATATATATAAGAATTGTGGATTACATTTTGAAAGAATCATGTAATGAATATAAGACTAATGAATGAATAAATGAGTATGTTTGATTGAATAGGCTTGGTTGAAGCCATGTTAAGAAAATGCAGTTGTATGGCTCGGATACCCAACTAGAGTATGATTCAGAAAGAAAACCCTTATCGAATCAGGATACTCAAGAACCTGAAAGAGGAGATGAATGCGAACCACTCATCGGAGGGAATACCGATCGCAGTTATCAAATAAAATTCACTATCCACTGGATTTAATGGATCAAACACAAATCATTCAATTATATCGATGATCCGGGATCATTGCGGAGCACGAAGGTGAAATTAACGGGTGTGCTATTTTATGGCTTGCAATCAACCAAAGTCGTTGATCTTGTTGGGGTGGAATATCAATGACCATGATTAGACAGATTTGGGTGAACATTTCCAAATTGGGCCCCACAATCACTGTGAACCATCGATCTATGAACATAGATCGATGGCTGGGAATCATTGCGGAGCGCAAAGGTGAAATTAACAGATGTGCTAGTTCATGGCCCGCAATCAACCAACGTCATTGATCTCGTCAGGGCGGAGAATCAACCACCACGATTAAAAGAGTTGGGAAAGAACTTTTTAGATTATGTATATTAAACTCTCCGATAAAGAGAGAGCATATTTGGATTCCGCAATTGCTATGAACCACCGATCTATGAACGATCGGTGGGTGAACCTGCAAGGAGTCCACACGTTAATGCCATGTAAAACTTGTATGGTGATTGAGTTTTGTGATTGAGTTATGTGGTTGAGTTTAGCACATCGAAGATCTATATCAACCTAAATTCTTGGTCAAACACTTTTGTGTTGGAATTATTATTATTATCTAGAAATTGTGTGGTTAAAATCAATCGAGGGCTAAGATCGACGACCCATGATTATTTAGGAGATTTCATATGCACATGTGTTAACGTCGAGACCTGTACTCATAATTTAAATTCAATATAGTGGTTTTTTAAGTTTGGGATCCGATTGTAGATTGGACTGCCCGTATTCATTGCATAGATCGGAAGGAGAATTAAACTGCGAGCTAGTTGAGGTTCTGCAATCCCTTACAATTGTTAGATCTGGGGGAAGACAGATCTACACCATCAAATTATGGACAAGGGGTTTAGCCAGGATCATAGCACCTGGACATGGGAGATGATAGGGTAGCTCCTAAAAATAATAGAGCTAAGGTCATAGCTCTTGGTCGCATAGAGAGAAAATGGAGTTCCTCCAGGCCAGTCAAAGAAGATAGAGTTTAACACTCTACATTAGACTGTGGTCGTGAGGACTAGGTCTAAGGGAATAAAGGTGATCATAGCTATCACATTGCATGGAATTTCTCGAGGAAATGCATGTTTTCATGAAAGGGGGACCTTTCGAAAATTTTACGTACATTATATGGATATCAAAGGAATGCTTAAAGGAATTCATGTTTAACTTGAAGTTTCATGAATGATGATTTTAGGGCTGTGATCAATTCAGAGAAAAAAATATGGTTTTGCTAAAATAATAAATATGGACAAAGAATCCATATGGTAATAAGTTGGTTGAATTTAGACACACCTTGGTAGGAGTGCCTAATCTGAAAAGTGATAACTTGAAATCGATGCAAGGGTGCATTGGGTATGAATTTGGCCACAAATGTTGGCACATTCATTAAAGTCAATTGATATCTGAATTTGATTTTGAAAAGTTGATATACTGAACTGACGCGTGTTTAAGGAATGGAATTTCCTTTTTATTTGTATCATCAAATATATAAAATTGATTTGATTGTTAGCATGCACAATTTAAGAATTTTTTGTGATAACACTATAAAGCTGTAGTGAAAATATATGTGCATGGGAAAGTAACAATTTGTTTGGCTAAGGAAAGTTGACTTGTAGGAAGAAAGAGTCTTGGATATGGAAATTTTGTAAGACCATAAGGAAGACTGATTTACTGCTGAGATACTCCTCTATGGGGAGGAAAGTCCCATGCTTGTGAATCTGGCTCTGTGCGGAACAAATCTAAAAATAAATGAAGAAATTGGAAAATCTGTTGGTGACAGATTTGCAATAAAATTGTGAAATTTAATATTGTGATGATGTCTCATGAAGTTGTCTATGCCTGTGATACAGGTGAGAAGAAAAGATATTTCTAGAAAGGATGGATGAAGGCTATCCAACTGTAAATCATGAAGGAGGCCACTGCTAATCCATGAGAATCTGATGGTAATCCTGTAAATTCTAACCTTGTACAATATCTACTGCAAACTGATATTCAGAAAATAACAGAAAAGATACAATGGAAAATAGAAACATTACACATAGATTTTTCACCTGGAAACCCAAAATGGGAAAACCAACATATATTATATTCATACATTGTTTTAAATTGTTTACAATAAATATACATATAGGAGCCAGCGGCATCCAAAACCCTAACCCAATGACCTGGATTAGTCCAAAACCCTAATTCCTTAACCGGAACTAGAAAACCATTGGCAAAAAACCATGTGTCGAAAACCACCTAATATCATGTGGTCCCGGAAATATGTCGGCCCGACGAAAATATGTCGGCCCATAAATATGTCGGCCCGGCGAAAATATGTCGGCCCGAATATAACACATACCCAACATTCTCCCACTTGTTGTTTTCTTTGTACATAGGGGGTTACAGGGTTACATAGTCAACAATCCAGGGCAACAATGCCCATGGATCCTCTACACCAAGAGAACTTCTCAGTGCTCACAGATTTTGTTAATGAATCTGCAACATTCTTCAAAGTGTCCACCTTCATCAGTGA
>ML781636.1:1147565-1164631 GCA_009831015.1 Picea engelmannii | reverse complement strand
TTATATCCAATAAAGATACATTTTTCAGCCTTCTTATCCAGCTTACTCCTATTTTCCTTTGGAATATGAACATATGCATCGCAGCCAAATACCTTAAGATGTGTGAGAGAAGGTTCCTTACCAGTCCATACCTCTTGTGGAGTATTGTCACCCAACGCTAATGAGGGTGATCTGTTGCCCAGATAACATGCAGTACCCACTGCCTCTGCCCAGAATTCTTTCCCTATCCTGGCATCACTGAGCATTCACCTTGCTTTTTCCATCAATGTCCTGTTCATCCTTTCCACAACTCCATTCTGCTAAGGTGTATATGGAGTAGTCTTCTGCCTTGCTATACCACACTTCTTACAAAATTCTTCAAATTCATTCCCGCAGAACTCTCCACCATTATCTGTCCTCAACACCTTAATTTGTTTCTCTATTTGATTCTCAACAAGTAACTTAAACTCTTTAAATCTATCAAAGACTTCATATTTCTTCCTGAGGAAATATATCCAAGTTTTCCTCGAGAATTCATCTATAAATGAGACATAGTACATAGATTTTCCCAATGATGGGACCGACACAGGTCCAAAAACATCACTGTGAACTAGCTGTAAACTTCCTTCTGCCCTCGTTGCACCAGAAGGGAATCTTACCTGATTCTGCTTCCCATATAGACAATGTTCACAGAAATCAAAATCCAGAGAGCAATTAGACATACCTTCAACCATACCTTTACCGTGTAGTAGTCGAAGACCCTTCTCTCTGATATGCCCCAGTCTTTGATGCCACAACATAACGTTTTCTCCAGAGACTGTAGGAGTTCTTTCTTCTTCAACTTAAATATCAGGAACAATGGAGCTATTACACCCATCACTAATAGTGCTTCCTAGTAGCTTATACATAGTTCCAAACCAAACTCCCCTCATCAACACCATTGCTCCTCGAACCATCCTACAAGTTCCCTTTTCAAAAATTGTTTTTACCCCAGCATCTTCCATTTTGCTTACAGAAATCAAATTTCTGGCCATACCTGGGATGTGTAGAACACCTGGCAGTGTTCTAATCCTTCCATCTATGAGTCTCAACTTGAACCTTCCTTTTCCTATGATTCTGGTTGTCGAATATAACACATACCCAAAAAATCCATGATCACCTGGAATATGTTGTGTTGAGGTAACACAAGTTGTAGGTATTCCTCGACAGAGCAAGTATGATGGACACCTTGAATGTAAGGCTTGATAAATTCTCTTGGATTCTTCCTGTGTTAGAAAACCTTGGCAAGGAAAGATGGATCGCCTGAAGAATTGTATAATAGAGAAGGGGATGCCTGATTTTGGACCTGGAGGGTGAGTAATCGCAAGGAAGAGGAGACTCTGATAGTTCTTGTAAACTATTGATTGGGATCATGCACACAATGGGTATGTCAAGGAAAAATCAGTGAGATTGGATAACAAGAAAACCATGTGGATACAAATCCACAAAATACGTAGATAAGTATTGTGCTAGATTATGAAATTTTCCTAGAAATTTTATGCAACAACAAAATGTTTTCACATGAGACTATAATTAATGTGCTTGTTTTCCAAGAATTATTGAAGGCGGGTGACGAAGATTAATATTCTGAAAAATGACCTAACCGAGAAAGAAGGTCAAGACTTCTGAAGTGGTTGAATGAGAAAGGAATGACATGTGTTACTAATAAGGAACACCGAGGACAGTGTTCCTTTTAAGGGGGAGGGTATTGTAACAACCTTGTTTCCCCCAAATTGTAATTAATCATTAATTAGGATTACCATGTTGTGGCATAGAAACATTGTAATTGTATCATTGTTTAAGTGCCAATAACTAACTATGGGGGTGAAGACTTGAAAGTACTAGCCATGATATCACTATAGGAAAGAATGTGAGAATGATAAGAGAACAATTAATAAGAAAAGGATAGGTGGTTGAACCCTCAACCACCCCCATGAATGGAAGCATGGTCTATTTGCAGAAGGTCAGCTTGAAGTACCACAGGGTCCTACTAACCTAGAACAGACTCAAGGTTTCTTTCTGAAAAAAGGAATGTGCATGCAAGGAACATAAGATGATATGAAGAGAAGAGTGGAGGATGCAAGGAAGAAGAAAGAAAAAGAGAAAGAGTCGAAGGATGTTGACATAGAGGCAGACCCAGGGTTCAACACTTCAATGATGAACCAACAAAACCCTAACTATCAGCCCTTTCGGAAACACCTGCAAAGAAGATAAAGTCTCACCCGATGTAGAGGCAGGGGTGGTTGCAGGCCTCAAGTGTCTACAACCTAGCTGTGACACAGATCTATGATCATAGTAATTAACAAAGAACTTTCTCAGATAACATTCATTACCTTTTACCCCTATTCACATCACAGGTAAAAACCATAATTACAGAACAATGCAGTATTCAACAAGATCTAACACATCCAAGCACTTAACACATAGAAATAGATCAGATCGAACATTCATTCACAAAATAAGAACTAAGCTATTATATCAAATGCATTTAACATACAAATTACAACAATAATCATAAATCACATCAATAGCATATCAACTATAAAACACAAAGAAACCATAACACAAGATATACATGGTTCACCCCAGTGTGGGGCTACATCCACCAACTCTTCTTATTCTTTATTATATTTTTTCAATATTCATATATGCATAGAGCTACAGAACCCACTCCGCATAGGACAGGATATCTGTGAGCACCTCACCAGATCCTCTGTCCTCAAGTTAGGTATGAGCACAAATCCTTCTTACAATCACTTTCACTTAGATATGAAAGTTCTGAACACATAGTAAGTACAGAGCTAACTTAGTCACATAGATCCAACCACTTACATCACTTGCACTTAGCAAAACACCTTATTCCCCTCTTACTTACATCACCTAGCCTTCTATTTATACATTACAAAAGGCTTAAACATGGGTAAAACCCATGGGCCGACATCCCATACCTGTTACATAAGTCCTAAACCAAAAAATACAGCAAAAGGGGGCGAGATCCTGCGATCTCTGCTTCGCCTAGGTGCTCCACCTTCGACCAACCTGTCGAAGTCCCAAAAATGGTCAAGGGCCAATAGGCCCCCAACACTCACTCGTGACCTGTCCCAAGTCACTATGATCTGGGTAACTCTGACTTGAAGGCCTTGAGATTAGCTCAAGCTACCTCAACCTGCTGCTTTGCCTCTTGGAGATGTAACTCCAATGTCCTTAGTTCAGTGTCCTTTGCAAGACACTCATAAGTCTGTGCACTTTGATTGTTGAGTTATTTGCATTCTAAGTCCAATGCCTTGATTCTCTTGACTGCACTCTGGGTAGTTTCTTCTCTCTGGTTTTGCACTTCCTGCAGAGTGCTTTCCACTACTTGCAATTCCAGTTCTTCCACTCTTGCTTGAAGTTGTTGAATAGCTTCAACGAGCTTCCCCACCTGGCTCTCAATTGTTTCTTCTTCCATATGTGCTAATCCCATCAAATAGATAAGTTCTCTGGTGACTACTTCTTTAAATCCAATCCACTCTGTGAGCAACTATTCTTTCTCCTTCTGGATCTGCACTCCATCCTCTGTAAAGTTCACCTGAAGGTCGTCTTTTTCTTATTGCGCAACCCAACGTTTCTCTATGGCTTCCTCTTTTTATTGATTCAATACCTCTGTGGCCTACTCTTTTACTTCTTGGACATGTTGAAGGTGAGCTTCAGTCACATATTCTATTCTATGTAGTTGAGCAGGCTCATCTCCCAACTTTGTTCCTTCTGATGGCGGTGGAACAGTAGACACTGTGCTGTTCAAGTAGAGAGCATGTTGTACTCCTTTGAGCTCTGCTTCAATCCTGTCGAACATTGTCTCCTGTTTGGATTTGCTTCACTGCAAAATGTCCTTCGAGGTATCTGATACAATGTTAATTATGAAGTCAATGTCATCCACCATGAGCACAGTCTATAACTTGGGATTACTAGCTTTTGACTTCTTCCATGATGAAGGTTTTGTTGGGGAAAACTTTATTTTCTTGGATGTCTCTATCTCTGTCTAGGGATCTTTAGGTGGTGTTACTTCACCCTGCTTTTGCTTGTCTTATTCCCCTTTGTCCTCTTCTTTGTCTACTTCATTGCCTCCTCCCCCTTCATGTGAATCTGATGCAGTCTCTTTTGATGCATTGTTTAGCTCCTATACTTCTTCCTTCTTTTTCTTCTTGCTGCTGATGGGTGCATCATATTCTTCTTAGGTGACCATAGGGATTCGGATGATGTCTGAGTTGGATATTTCTTCCTGATCATTTGGTACAAGGAACTCTGTAGGCCATTCCTTGATTATTTCTTCCATGTCCTCCTTTGTGATCTTATAGTAGGATTGGATCTCTTCCTTATGTTCATCTCCACATGCAGTGATATAAATGAAATGCCTATATTCAAAGAACATCGCAAGGGTCCTAAACCTGTGCAAGGTATTCAGTGTCATGCGAGGGAAGGATTCGATGGTTCTCTTTAGCTATAAATATTATGTTTGGAACATCACTTTCGACTGACATTGTTTTTCCATGTCACTCGAATACTAGAGCGTAGTGAACTTCACAGACAGTGGGTCGGATGGCTCGATTTCAGGGAAGGTCTCTCTTTTTGTCATATTCCAAGAAATAAAGGTGATGAGGATAAACAACTATGTGAAATGAAAATCATAACCCTGTTCTTACGCTTCACAACAATATTTTTCTAACTGGTTGACGAGATTGCTCGCCTAGTTCATTTGCAACCCTTCAATGCATTTTTCTGTGAGGTCGATGACAAACCTCATGACATTCATTGGCCTATTATTCCTCACGATATTACCAATGATCAACTATCAAGCTAGGTGAACTGCACCATTCTATATGGAGGATACCTTGTAGCCTCACTTCCCCTTCTCCACATCATTATAGGTGTCTTTTATGCACAGCGCCAGGGCGCGATCTGTAGCCTTCCCTGGGTAAAATTTTTGAGGTTCTGGTCCTTGCATGCTTAATCCAGTGATCTGATGAATCAATTCTAGATATACGATGATGCATCTGTCTAAGCATAGGTGACCACCATGATAACAATATAGGAGGAGTTTAATGCACACGTTAATCTCTTGATGTCTACCAAAGTGTGGTATCTTCATCACATTAAGAACAGTGGACCTTGTGATGTCCATGGTCCATTCTTGGAGGATTATCTTCGACTTATTCCCTATTCTTTTGTTTAAGTACTTGTGTGGGGTGAGCATCTCATAATTCTTGCGATCTCCCAAGTTAAAATCACTGATCTTCAGCATCAGAATATGTCCCAACTGTGATCCAACTGTGTGTATCCCCTTCGAGAGGTATGCAGTGATCAATGTATAGTCGAAGTCCCTGAGGACATTTTCATGACTAACCATGCCAAGCGGAGGCAGGATATAGTCGAGCAGGATAGATGGGATGAGATTCGCATTCGCCAAGTCATCGCGATGCTTGCTTTGCTTCTCTGTCGTAGTTCGGGAGGGTCCTGATTGATGTGCATTCGATGAAGAGACTTTCAATCCTCTCATTGATGAAGCTTGTGCTCCTATAGAAATCACCTTCTCAACCATGAGGTCTATCAGAATTTCTTCTACGAAATTCTCCATTGTGCAACGTTCACCTGACATGCACACTCATAAACAAATATTTTGGGTAGGCGAGCAAACACTCAAGGTAGTTGAACGAATGGAGAAGTCTCAATAATCACAACGCGATAATCGGTTCTCAGGTAATCATAATTTGCAAAAGTGTTCTCGTTGAAACATTAGATGAGATAAATAGACAAATTCATAACATATTCCTCCAACAGACAATAATGCCTCCATCAATGCGATTCCATCTGTTATTGCGTGGTCTCAATGGTCCAATGGTGATCTTTCTAGCCGTAATTGTGTTTCTAACTGTTCTGGAGCATCATTCTAATGGTCGGGATGCTTCCAATGGTCATATTGCTTCGTCATGGAGAAGTGACAATCAGTGTTGCTCTACTATTTCGGTGAGGCTTCAATGTTGTAACCCTTCTTTCTTCGAAGTCCTCTCTAGAACTTCCTGTAATTTCTCTAACTTTGATTTCTTCTTGCTGAGTTTTCCTTCTTTCTTTCCTGTGATACGTGTCTCTGGATTCCTCTTTCCATTTTTATTCATATCCTCTCTTAGCATAGTAACTTCAAACTACTAAGGGTCTTTTAGAGGGTTTGAGGGTAATACTTCTTCTCTTACTGTTTCTGGAGTAGGTTCTCTACTCTCTTGCATGGACAAGTGTTTCAAGTCTTCTTGTGTTCTTTCAACTTTGACAGCCTGGTCTCTGGCCCTTAGTAGCTTCGACTTGTCCTCTTGTTCTTCTATTAAGCACATTATTCTCCTAGCCATGAAATCCTTTAGTTATTTTTTTTTCTATTCTAGAGCTTCCTCTTCTTCTTTCTTGCGGATATGATCCTTCTCAATCCAAGTTTTTCCTATCAGAAGTGCAAAAGGAGCATTGTTCTTAGCAAATTTAACGACCTTGAATCATTCTTTTATCAATGTTCCATGAGCACTTGTGGGTACATGGGTGTTAGGTAGCTAGAGCGGTAGTAGTGGGGGCCTAGAGGGCTCATAGTTATAATAGTGGAGGCCATTCAATGTAAGGTGGACTAGGTCCACTATATTATTAAATAAGGCCCACTATGGTAGTTAAATATAATAAATGGGTAGTTAGATATAATAAATGTAAAAGGACTTCTTCGAAGGTTCTACTTATAGAAGATTCCTCCTCTATAATGTTATGAGGTGATGGTATCACTATATAAAGAGGTTCAAGCAAAGTAATTGGATATGAAGAGAGTTATTGTATTTGGAGGTGAAGCTCAATAAGAGGATGCCCCCTTGAAGAGGCAAGCGAATAGGAGAGGATCCCTTCCATAATAAGATCCATTGTATGGTGTTGCCCTACCTCAAGGGTTTCTATAATGAAGTTGTGGTTTTATATATTGTTCTATAAATATTTGTGGTATTTATGTATGCAAGTATTTGTTTCTTAACAAGTGGTATCATAGCACTTTCCTTGGCAGACATTGTGGGAAAACATTTTTTATTTTTGCAGATTGTTTTTTATGGAAAACAAAAAAAGAGGGCCGTGACATTCCATAGATTTTTTATATATTTGTGTTCAAAATTTGCAGAAACAGGTTGTATATCTGAGTTCCTCTCATACAAACACCCAATTTGAAAAAACAATCGTTCAAAACGGAGTCTGGGAAGTCAAGATATTGAAGTTTTAAAATCTCCAATTTTTCAGGGTTTTTTCCGCGGATGACGACGTGATTTTTTTAATTTTTGTAGCAGCTGGAGGCTGAATTTTCTGAAAAAAATTACAAATCTGATTTCCTCTCACAATTTCACCTAATTCCAAAAAACAATAAGCTGAAACGGAGTCTGGGAAGTGAATTTATGAGCATTTTAAATTCAACAGTTTTTTAGGGTTTTTCCAGAAAAAGTCGCGATTTTCTGCCATAACTTATTGTTCTATTTTTTGGGTTTTTTCATGACGGTTGCAGGAACGAAGAGTTCATAGGGAACTCAAATGGCTATTTCCTCTCAAATCCTCAAATAAATTCTACAAATTACTGAAGCATTCAATCCCAATTGTGTGACACATTGGATGCTAGATTGCATGACCTTGTAGATGGATTCAATGATAGTTTTCGTAGTATTCAAGATTGATTGGATAGCATGAAGGAGAAATTTCTTATGCCGGACATTAGGGATGAATATAATCATAAAATGTATGTTTGGTATGATTTTTAGGCTGATTGTGATGATTGGTATATGGATAGTTTTCATTTATGGGATGACAACCACTTTCATATTTTATTTGATGACTCTAATCCACCACTTGTAGAGAGCATCAATTTGACAAATCGAGAGCCAATGATTATTACCAGTGTCCATCCTGCATATTCTACAGTGGTATTATTCCTTCAATATTCTGCCATGACCCTTTTCCATTATGTGGATGGATCTTCTTATTTGAATCCACATGACATGTGTCAGTCTTTGGAGCATCATTTTGGGTTGGTTATTGGGTTCCAAAATCTTCCATAGGGAGTTCACATGAGCACTTGGACATAGGACCTGGGCTTACAATAGTGGTTGGACTACTTCAGCATGGTGGATTTCCTTTCTACATGGGACCATGGTTTTCTAGTCTTCTTCAACATTATGGTCCACAATTATCCATGGGACATTGGTATATGGTTTTACATCAAGCGTTGAGGACAATACTTTCATAAGGGGGATGGAATGTTAGGTAGCTAGAGAGGTAGTAGTGGGGGGGAAGAGGGTCCATAGTGATAATAGTGGAGGCCATTCAATGTAAGGTGGACTAGGTCCACTATATTATTAAATAAGGCCCACTATGGTAGCTAGATATAATAAATGGGTAGTTAGATATAATAAATCTAAGAAGACTTCTTAGAAGGTTCTAATTCTAGAATATTCCTCCTCTAGAATGTTCTTAGGTGATGGTCACACTATATAAAGAGGTTCAAACAATGTAATGGAATATGAAGAGAATTATTGTATTTGGAGTTGAAGCTCAATAGGAGGATGCCCCCTTGAAGAGGCAAGTGAACAGGAGAGGATCCCTTCCATAATAGGATCCATTGTATGGTGTTTCCCTACCTCAAGCATTTCTATAATAAAGTTGTGTTTTTGTATATTTTTCTCTGAATATTTGGGGTATTTCTGTATGCAAATATTTGGTTCTTAACAAGTGGCATCAGATCACTTTCCTTGGCAGACATTGTGGACAAATATTTTTTATTTTTGCAGTTTTTTTTTTTGGAGAAAAAAAAAAGAGGGCCGCGACATTCCAGAAATTTTCGGTATATTTCTATGCAAAATTTGTATAAACATGTTGTATATCTGAGTTCCTTTCAGAAAAAACACCCAAGTTAAAAAAACAAATTGTTCAAAATGGAGTCCGAGAAGTCAAGATATTGAAGTTTTAAAATCTACAATTTTTCAGGGTTGTTTCCGTAGATGACGACGTGATTTGTTTTATTTCTATAGCAGTTGGAGGCTGAATTTGCCCAAAAAAAATACATATCTGATTTCCTCTCACAATTTCACCCAATTTCAAAAAACAAATCAGCTAAAATGGAGTCCGGGAAGTGAAGTTATAAGAATTTTAAATTCAACATTTTTTTAGGGTTTTTCCAGAAAAAACCACGATTTTTTGTCATAACTTATTGTTCTATTTTTTGGGTTTTTTCATGACGGTTGCAGGACTGAAGAGTTCATAGGGTTCTCAAATGGATATTTCCTCTCAAACCCTCAAATAAATTCTACAAATTACTGAAGCATTCAATCCCAATTGTATGACACATTGGATGCTAGATTACATGACCTTGCCGATGGATTCAATGATAGTTTTCGTAGTATTCAAGATTCATTGGATAACACGCAGGAGAGATTTCTTATGGTGAACATTAGGGATGAATATAATCAAGAAATGTATGTTTGGTATTATTTTAAGGCCAATTGTGATGATTGGTATATGGATAGTTGTCATTTCTGGGATGACAACCACTTTCATATTTTATTTGATGACTCTAATCCACCTTCTGTAGAGAGAATTAATGTGACAATTCAAGAGCCAATGATTATTACCAGTGTCCATCCTGCATATTCTACAGTGGTATTATTCCTTCCAAATTCTGCTACGACACTTTTCTACTATGTGAGTGGATCTTCTTATTTGAATCCACATGATAGGTGTCAGTCTTTGGAGCATCATTTTGAGTTGGTTATTGGGTTCCAAAATATTCCACGAGGAGTTCACATGAGCACTTGGACATGGGACCTCAGCTTACAATGGTGGTTGGAATACTTCAACATGGTGGCTTTCCTTTCTACATGGGACCTTGATTTTCTAGTCTTCTTTATCATTATGGTCCAGAATTATCCATGGGACCCTGGTATATGGTTGTACATCAAGCATTGAGGACAACGCTTTAATCAGGGGGATGGAATGTTAGGTAGCTAGAGAGGTAGTAGTGGGGGCCCAGAGGGTCCATAGTGATAATAGTGGAGTCCATTCAATGTAAGGTGGACTAGGTCCACTATATTATTAAATAAGTCTCACTATGGTAGTTATATATAATAAATGGGTAGTTAGATATAATAAATGTAAGAGGACTTCTTAGAAGGTTCTACTTCTAGAATATTCCTCCTCAAGAATGTTCTTAGGTGATGGTAGCACCATATAAAGAGGTTCAAGCAATGTAATGGGATATCAAGAGAATTATTGTATTTGGAACTGAATCTCAATAGGAGGATTCCCCCTTGAAGAGGGAAATGAACAGGAGATGATCCCTTCCATAATAGGATCCATTGTATGGTGTTTCCCTACCTCGAGGGTTTCTATAATAAAGTTGTGGTTTTCTATATTGTTCTCTAAATCTTTGTGGTATTTCTATATGCAAGTATTTGGTTCTTAACAATGGGCAAGTCTTCCACATAGGGTTATCAAATTTCCTTTAAACAATCCTAATCCTCCCAACGAAGGAACCATAACAGGCTTTCCTAAGATTTTCCAGGTACTTTCTGCCATAAGGTTCACCTGTGTTTCTGCATCCAATACACAGTCTATGTCGAAGTTTCCTATTCTTGTTTCTATCCACACCTTGTCTTTTAAGATCTTTGATAAACTGATGTCTCTATGATCATTCATTGTTTCTTTCATCTACGATAATATAGTCTCTAATTCTTTCTAGTGTTCTAGCATGTTCTTAGTTTGTTGGTCTTCCTCATGGTTTTCTTGTCTTATATTCATTTGTTCAACCTTAGAAATCATTCTAGGGAAATCCAAAACTTCATAGCCAACATCTTTACAACAAAGGAAAATAAGATTTCTACCAGGGAATTCCTTAGCAAGATGTCTCGATTTTCTGCAACTATAGCAAAGGGTCAATAATCTCTTTCTCTTAAATGGTCCCCAAACTTTCATGTTCTGCGCATTGGGATCATAGTAATGAACCTGCAAAAAATTCTTTCTAGGGTCTTGCATCCATTTGTTAGTCCAAACATTCTTTCTATGCATAGGAATAACATATCTTTCACTATTTCTATCAGATCTATTCATTTCACATCTTCTTTCTTCTAGTTGTGCCCTAGTTTTTAGACTAGGACAAAATCTATCAAACATACCTAGATCCATTCTTTTGAAACAAAAATTTTCACTTATATTACCTTTATAAAAGAACAAAGATTTAAGATCTTACCTCTTTTCTTCAGATCTAATTCCTTTCTTAGCATAGAGCTTCGCAAGTCAAGTAGACTACTATGCACTACAACAATAGATCTACGCACAGATCTTTCTCTTTTCTTCAGTTCCCAACAATCATAGTTTTAGGTCCTAGCAACGGAGCCATTTGTTGGCATAGGGGAAGACCCAGGGTTCAACGCTTCAACAACACATGAACAAAACCCTAACTACTGGCCCTTTCAGCAACACCTGCGAAGAATATGAAGTCTCACTTGAGGTAGAGGTAGGCGTGCTTGTAGGACTCAAGTGTCTACAACCTAGCTAGGACACAGATATGTGATCACAATACTTAACAGAGCACTTTAGAAGATAACATTCATTAGCTTTTACCCCTATTCACATCGCAGGTAAAAACCCTAATTACATAACAACACAATATTCAACAATATCTAACACATCCAAGCACTTAGCACATAGAAAAGATCAGATCTAGAATTCATTCACAACATAAGCACTAAGCTATTATATTAGATGCATTCAACATACATATTACAACACTAATCATAAATCACATCAATAGCATAACAACTATACATCACAAAGCAACCATAATGTAGGATATACCTGGTTCACCCCAGTGTGGGGCTACATCCACTAAATCTTCTTCTTCTTTATTATCTTTTGTCAATCTTCATATATGCACAGAGCTACATAACACACTCTACATAGGACAGGAGATATGCGCACACCTCGCTAGATCCTCCTTCCCTGATTTAGGTACCAACACAAAGCCTTCTTACAATCACTTGCACTTAGCTTTGCAAGTTCTCAACAGATAGTAAGCACATAGCTAACTTAGTCACATAGATCCAACCACTTACATCACTTGCACTTAGCACAACACCTTATTCCCCTCTTACATACATCACATAGCCTTCTATTTATACATTAAAAAAGGCCTAAACATGGGTAAAACCCATGGACCAAAATCCCATACCCATTACATAAACCCTAAACCCAAAAATCCTATAAAAGGGCGTGAGATCCTGTGATCTTTGCTTTGCCTGGGTGCTCCGTCTTCGACCAACTTGTCGAAGTCCCAAAAATGGTCAAACATGACCAAGGTTCTTCAAAAATTGGTCAAGGGACAAAAAAAGGCACGAGCTTGATGCAGATAAAACATATGATAAACTTCATCGAGGTCATGACAGAGAGGGAGACCTCTGAGAGTATGCAGAGAACGAGACCTGAGTAAAAGGTCGCGAGCTTGATGTTGAGGAAGCATATGATAAACCTTGTAGAAGATGCGAAAGAGAAAGGATTGATGAGAATTGGCATAAATACCTTGGTGATATCATGGCTTGGCACAGGGGTGGCCATAGTGCTAAGAATGAATTCCTCTGAGCCTATGGCTGGGTGGAAGGATGAACATGCACAGTCAGTTAGTTGGCCACGACCTGTAATAGATCAGTAATCTTATATCCTGTGTGTTTAAGTGGTAATTGTGAATTAAGGTTGGATATTTTATGAATGTTGCAAGGATGGACATGTTTTCTTAATGGTTATAATGTATCCCTTCAATTCTTCCTAATTGTGTAGTTAAGAAAATAAGAAATTCTTTAGCCTGTACACGTAAATGACTGAGCCCTGTGGTGGCTCAAGTTAGAATAAATGAATTGTGAATTGTTGTCATTTTGAAGGAAGGGGTCAATCAATATCAAGAGAGGTAGTGCATGTGTGCATAGAGTCTCTATGAGGTAGGGAGAGATCGAGAACCCCCCCCTTAAGTTCTAGAGTTGAAAGATGAGTGCAAGAGGTGCGCGGGGGATTTCCCTAAGCGTTAATTTCAAGAGAATTAGTGAAAAAATACTTAAGTATTTCAGTGGATGATAGAACTCAGGTAGAATAGTGAGTTTCGAGCCCTAAAGAAGAGATCCTTTCGTATGAAAGGTGAATGGATGAGATTAGTTTGGGAGGAGACAAAGTTATTCAAAATCGTCGGATCTAGAGAAGGAACACAGGCGTTAACCCTTTGATCCCTTAAGACCTTGTGGGTCTGACAAATTGAGCATATTCATTACCCAGGAGGTGAATCTCTCGAAGTCCCAAAGTAAATCTGGGTCGTAGATCTGTAGATGGTTGGGAAATATCCTGATCATCATATCTACGTTATAGTCATCTTGACATTGACCACTTCAGGAGGACGGAGGTTTGGTAATACCAAAACCCCCGAAGTCCCAAAGTATCAAAGTTTATGTGGACTATGGATCTAATGATCCTACAAGATCCCTCATGATCGTTCGATCATGGGGATGTGAGTATTAACATCGAGATCATGTGGGAGCCCATGCATTGAGTGACAGGGTTGCTAGATGTCCCTCTCGGATTGGCATTCACTAGGACCCAAGGGAACCTTAAGCAAAATTTACGAGCCGTAAATATCTGGGGTCGCATTGATACCCTCGAACTATAAGAATGAGTTCGTGGTTAGCCTGATGCTGACTAACTCTAGGAGAAAAGAGGGGATTTCATCGCAAAACTCCTGAAGAGCCTAAGTATATTCGATCCATCCAAGTGAGAGGGACAGGTGTCGTCTGATCCTATAATCCAGAGATAAGTCACTCTAGGAGGACTGAAGTGTGAATACACAAGTATATCCGAAGGTCGGAGTACCGAAGTCATCACATTTGTCCATTGGAAGGGACACATGGCAGAAGATCTGTCATTTTGGAGGAAGTCACCGCGGGAGAAAAGGGGATGTGTTGGACAAGAAATTTTGAAGGCCAGAGAGCTAGAGTTCATCGGAGCCATCCAACAACTGACGAATGGTGTCAACAGATCTTCCATTTTAGAAGATAGCCACTTCAGAGGAAAGTGGGGTCACACAATTTAAGAACTCCTGAACACCAAAGTAGATCATAGTCATTGATTAGGAAAGACATGTGGCATTCGATTTGTAACTCTGTGGTACAAAGTACTTCAAACGAGAAAGGCATTGGAGT
The DNA here is from genome assembly GCA_009831015.1 of Picea engelmannii. Classification (NCBI taxonomy): domain Eukaryota; kingdom Viridiplantae; phylum Streptophyta; class Pinopsida; order Pinales; family Pinaceae; genus Picea; species Picea engelmannii. Next base: position 1,150,358 of record ML781636.1, on the reverse strand, counting down.
ATGGATACCATGGATGGAAATATTTGAAAGATAAGAATGGGATAGAAACCTCGAATGGGGTTTTTGATTCTCCTAAGAAGAGTGAAATTTTGGCGCCCCCACCATGGGTGTAATGTCCCCCACCTCTTAGAAAGTTGATGAGGAGACTCAGTGGCCTAGGCACCCCCACTAGGTCATAGTCTCGCACTTAGGGGGGAATTCAATGAGGCTAAAGTTATATTTTTGAGTTGACTTAAGAAAGGAAAGGGATAAAGAAGTAAAAGATAACTCAATAGAAGAATAGAAGATTAACCCTGGGAGTTAACCTAACTCAACAGAGAATTAGAAGAAAAAGTATAAGTAAGAGGTTGGGGTGCACCTATTAGTCATTCTGATTTTGGTATATTTTTGTTATTACTCTTGAGCATTCAGTTTGGGGGTTTTTCTGTACAAACCGTTGTGAGCAACTCAGTGGTGAAATATCCACTGACCTTGTTCCACAGCTTGGTCTCGGGGATGAAAGATTCCTCCACAACATTCTACTCTGAGCATATCTCTTTCTAGAGCTTCAACAGATAGTAGGGACGTACCATTAGGGATTTTACAGTAAGGGCACACCACACCATTGAGGAGGGTTTGATCTAGCCAATTAGGAGGAGAATTGGGAATTTCATTAGTTGGGTTTTATTGGCAGGTGACCCATCATCATTTTGAGGGTTTTCTTGAGGAGTTATCACCACTCAATCTTAAACATCAGCTTGGGACAATTTGGAGGATAAGAGGATGTCCCACTTTTCTATATTTCTCAGATCTATAGAGATCTGCATGAGTTCTAAGTCTAAAAATTCTCCCATGGGATTGTCATAGCCCGATCTATATTCTTGGAGAGTTTCACATCATTTGGAGGTGTATTTTTTTAGGGACGAGTTACCTAGGGTTTTAGCTATTCAGGAGGGCGCAACTCCCTTAGAAGATTCAGCAGTTGGAGAGGTTGGCCTTGGACGTTGGGATTGAAACTTCAGGAGGAGGTTCCCACTGCCCTGATCTATTATCTGACTGAGTTTGGGCTCATTTGGAGCATTCTTTCATCAGGTTCGAATTATTGAGGGCTTCAGTCTTCACTTGGAGCATGGCACTCTTCAACTGGAGGGTTTGGCATTCAGATCTGCTTGGTACTGGTCTTCATTACTTATCCAACCTTTTGAGGCTTCTTTTGTATTGGTGAGAGAATTTTGTAGCAACTCGTATCTATTGTTTGTACGACCATTTGAGGTTTATGCCATATCGGCCATCTTTTGTATTGATCCTGCATTGCTCATAATAAAAAGGTCAGATCTTTGATTGTGCTTCTATATCTTGAATGTATTGTGATATTCATGTGTTGGATGAATCTTGTATGCACTTAATAACTCAATAAACACCTGCACATCAACAAATCAGTGGTAGTTAGTGATTCCAAGAAAATTTTTTGTCTTGGGATCATTACAGTGGTATCAGAGCTTCGATCCTGCAAACCTATGGAGGGATCGGCGCATGTAGAGGTATAGTGGAATTGTTATGGGTCGGAGGAAGAAACCGAGCAATGAAACATAGTTCGACATGGAAGGGTCAGGGGATGACCATGAGCCTCTAGGATTGGCTCTCATAGCAGCCAAGTTTGACAAGTTCCAACTATCCATCAACCGCCCGGAAAGCACATTGGTCCAACACTTGGGCGAGTATCATAAAACCAGCAGGAGGGGACAAGCCGAACTCTCAAAAACCTTGAAGAGGGTTGAAAAGAACCTACAGATAATGAACAAAAATCAATCCAAGCTAAACGAACTTCTAATGCAAGTGACCCATCAAGGAAATAACCCTGATACGTATGGGAACAAGGAGGCTGGTGGATCCGGTGGAGCCCATGAGGAGATCAAATATAATCTAGAGAAAGGCCACAGATCCGAAGGAAGTCTAGAAGGAGACACAAAATAGGGTCATATAGGTATCATGATCAATTAGAGGTAATACATACCTATGTTCACAAATGAACAGATTGGCCGACATTCAGGTAGCAGAGCTAACCCCAGACCTTACATGCCCACATTCACAGATGAGCAAGGGAAACAGGAACAGGTTGAAGACTTTGTGGAACAAATAGCGAGGAGTACCAAGGAGTACTATAGTTTGGATATAAGGGTCCAAAGATAGATGTCCCTGGATCAATATTGCCAACTCCGGTTTAGAAATCAGCCTAGGATGAAACATAGGGGCAGTTTTGAGTTTGAACGAAGGGTAGGAAAGATAGAGATTCCATACTTTGATGGTACAGCCATAATGACAACACAATCGTGGGTGTAGAAGTTGGATACCTACCTGTAGCTTAACCCCATGAGAGATATGGAGGCCAAAAAGTTTTCCACTATGTACTTGGATGGCAAGGCCCACGACTGGTGGTATCATGGGCTCACCACACTCGGCCGCAACTAGATTGTATCCTATATATAATTCACTCAGAGGCTTATTGATAGATTTGATCAAGGAGATCCTGAGTTACATTTCTAAGAGCTCACCCAACTCAAGAAAATAGGTACGATTGAGGCATACATTGATGAATTCCATAGGTTGGCATTGATGGTGCAAGATTTGTCCGCGACCAGGCTCATGATGCTTTTCACACAAGGGTTGATGGTGTTAGAAAAACAGGACCACGGAGCAATAAAATAAAACAAATGAAGAAACAAAAACACAGAAGACACACAATACAAGAGAGACACAGATTTACGTGGTTCACCCAGTGTGGGCTACGTCCACCAGAGAAATTGCCAGGTCCTT
>ML781636.1:1112328-1142902 GCA_009831015.1 Picea engelmannii | reverse complement strand
CGTTAGATCTGCGACCTTATAATGAACGGTCCATATTTACAATGAAATTACAATATACTTTTATAAGGAAATTTTTGCTTCGGGGGCTTCGGCCCCGAACCCCCGCTGGGGGCCCGCTTGACCCCAGCCGGGTGGATGGACCCCCCGGACCCCGCAGAGGGGGTACCCCCCCTCTGCACTCCCCCGCGTGGAAGAGTGTACATAATTCTGGGGTGTAAATACTTCATGGGGTATAGACACGGCTGAAAGCAAAGGACCTCTGCATCAAGAAGATAATCAGGCTCCACAACCAACAGATGGAACCCTTGAAGGGTTGGGTAAAGGCCTTCAAGCCAACCAACCTACAGGAGGCCATTTGGAAGATGAGGAATTTGGGTCCAGCTGCTAAACCAAAATTCATACCTAGACCTCCTATTAACAATGGTGGAAGAGATCAAAAGCCTCCAATAAACCAGGGAAGACATGACCCTAAGGGTTATGACAGGGGTCGTGGCATAATAGATGATAACACCAGGAGAGAACTGAGAAGGAAGAAACTCTGCTTCACATGCAAGGAACCATGGAATCCCTCACACAAGTGCATGGGACATGGATAGGTGCATTACATTGAGGTCACTTTAGATAACGAAGAAGAAGATGAGATTGGATAGATACAGAACATGGAGTTAGAAACCACTGAGGCAACAGAGGAGGAACAAATCACAGGAAAGCACAGTATGGCCACCTTGGCATGTATCAGTGGAGTTCCCAAGTATAACACCTTCTGAATGAGAGGGGTCTTACAGGGTCAGAGAGTCTTGGTCTTGATTGATGGAGGAGCTTCCCACAATTTCATTGATGCAACATTGCTGAAGAGGAGGCATATACCCACAGTAGAATTTGAAGGATTCAAAGTGGAGGTTGCAGGAGGAAGCACCATGCCCTATGAGAGATATATTCTGGGCCTAAATCTTACCTTGGGAAGGCACGAGTTGACACAGGACGTCTATGTCATGGACCTTCTGGATACCAATGTCATCCTAGGAGTTCAATGGCTCAACACATTGGGGCCTATCACCACCAATTACAAAACAATGGAAATGTCATTCACAGAGGAGGGTAGATGAAAGGTAGTGCTTCAGGGCATGACAGGGAATGATGCAAACGTAGTCATGGCCAAGAGGATGGAAGCCATCTTCTGGAGGGATGAAATAGTATATGCATCCGAATGCAGGATTGTGACACGTGTGGATGAACAGGGCAACGTTCATTACACTCAAGAAATCAAGGAAATCCTTGAAAAACACCACAAGGTGTTTGGGCCTATTCATCTGGGGGTTCCACCGGATAGAGGATTTGAGCACATTATTGAGCTAGAGGAAGGTTCCAAACCAGTGATCACCACACCATACAGACATCCCAAGAAGTACAAAGATGAGATAGAATATTAACCTTGGGAGTTAACCTAACTCAACAGAGAATTAGAAGAAAAAGTATAAGTAAGAGGTTGGGGTGCACCTATTAGTCATTCTGATTTTGGTATATTGTTGTTATTGCTCTTGAGCATTCAGTTTGGGGGTTTTGCTATAAAAACCCTTGTGAGAAACTCAGTGGTGAAATATCCACTAACATTGTTCCACAGCTTGGTCTCGGGGATGAAAGATTCCTCCACACCATTCTACTCTGAGCATATCTCCTTCTAGAGATTCAACAGATAGCAGGTCTGTACCATTAGGGATTTTCTAGCAAGGGTGCACCACACCATTGAGGAGGGTTTGATCTAGCCAATCAGGAGGAGCATTGGTCATTTCATCAGTTGGGTTTTATTGGCAGGTGCCCCATCATCATTTTGAGGGTTTGTTTGAGGAGTTATCACCACTCAATCTTCAACATCAGCTTGGGACAATTTGGAGGATAAGAGGACATCCCATTTTTCTATATTTCTCAGATCTAGAGAGATCTGCATGAGTTCTGAGTCTGAAAATTCTCCCATGGGATTCTCATAGCCCAATCTATATTCTTGGAGATTTTCACATCATTTGGAGGTGTATTTCTTCAGGGACGAGTTTCCTAGGGTTTTAGCTATTCAGGAGGGTGCAACTCCCTTAGAAGATTCAGCAGTTGGAGAGGTTGGCCTTGAACATTGGGATTGAAACTTCAGGAGGAGGTTCCCACTACCCTGATCTATTATCTGACCAAGTTTGGGCTCATTTGGAGAATTCTTCCATTAGGGTCGAATTATTGAGGGCTTCAGTCTTCACTTGGAGCGTGGCACTCTTCAACTGGAGGGTTTGGCATTCATATCTGCTTGGTATTGGTATTCATTACTTATCCAACCTTTTGAGGCTTCTTTTGTATTGGTGGGAGCATTTTGTAGCAGCTCGTATCTATTGTTTGTACGACCATTTGTGGTTTATGCGATATCGGCCATCTTTTGTATTGATCCTGCATTGCTCATACTACAAAGGTCAGATCTTTGATTGTGCTTCTATATCTTGAATGTATTGTGATCTTCATGTGTTGTATGAATATTGTATGCACTTAATAACTCAATAAACACCTGCACATCAACAAATCAGTGGTAGTTAGTGATTCCAAGAAAAAACTTTGGCTTGGGATCATTACAGTGGTATCAGAGCTTCAATCCTCCAAACTTGTGGAGGGATCGGTGCATGTAGAGGTACAGTGGAATTGTTATGGGTCGGAGGAAGAAATCGAGCAGTGAAACACAGGCTGAAATGGAAGGGTCAGGGGATGACCATGAGCCTCTAGGATTGGCTCTCATAGTAGCCAAGTTTGACAAGTTCCAACAATCCATCAACTGCACAGAAAGCACATTGGTCCAAGACTTGGGCGAGTATCATGAAACCAGCAGGAGGGGACAAGCCAGACTCTCAGAAACCTTGAAGAGGGTTGAAAAGAACCTGCAGATAATGAACAAGAATAAATCCAAGCTAAATGAACTTCTGATGCAAGTGACCCATCAAGGAAAGAACCCTGATACATATGGGTACAAGGAGGCTGGTGGATCCGGTGGAGCCCATGAGGAGATCAGATATAATCCGGAGAAAGGCCCCAGATCCGAAGGAAGTCTGGAAGGAGACACGACATAAGGTCATATGGGTAGCACGGTCAATCAGAGGTAATACATACCTATGTTCACAGATGAATAGATTGGTTGACATTCAGGTAGTAGAGCTAACCCCAGGCCTTACATGCCCACATTCACAGATGAGCAAGGGAAACAGGAACAGGTTGAAGACTTTGTGGAAAAAATAGCGAGCAGTACCAAGGAGTACTATTGTTTGGATATAAGGGTCCAAAGACAAATGTCCCTGGATCAATATTGCCAGCTCCGGTTTAGAAATCAAACTAGGACGAAACATAGGGGCAGTTTTGAGTTTGAACGAAGGGTAGGAAAGATAGAGATTCCATACTTTGCTGGTACGGCCAAGATGGCAGCAAATCGTGGGTGTAGAAGTTGGATACCTACCTATATCTTAACCCCATGAGAGATATGGAGGCCATCAAGTTTGCCACTATGTACTTGGATGGAAAGGCCCACGACTGGTGGTATCATGGGCTCACCACACTTGGCCACAACCATATTGTATCCTATATAGAATTCACTCAAAGGATTATTGATAGATTTGATCAAGGAGATCCTGAGTTACATTTATGAGAGCTCACCCAACTCAAGAAAATAGGTACGACTGAGGCATACATTGATGAATTCCAGAGGTTGGTAGTGATGGTGCAAGATATGTCCTCGACCAGGCTCATGATTCTTTTCACAGAAGGGTTGATGGAACCCTTAAATGGTTGGGTAAAGGCCTTCAAGCCAACCAACCTACAGGAGGCCATTTGGAATATGAGGAATTTGGGTCCAGCTACTAAACCAAAATTCATACCCAGACCTCCTCTTAACAATGGTGGAAGAGATCAAAGGCCTACAATAAACCAGGGAAGATGTGACCCTAAGGGTTATGACAGGGGTTGTGGCATAATAGATGATAACACTAGGAGAGAACTGAGAAGGAAGAAACACTGCTTCACATGCAAGTAACCATGGAATCCCTCACACAAGTGCATGGGACATGGACAGGTGCATTACATTGAGGTCACTTCAGATAGCGAAGAAGAAGATGATATTGGACAGATACAGAACATGGAGGCAGAAACCACTAAGGCAGCAGAGGAGGAACAAATCATAGGATAGGATAGTATGGCCACCTTGGTATCTATCAATGGAGTGCCCAAGTATAACACCTTCTGAATGAGAGGGGTCTTACAGGGTCAGAGAGTCTCGGTATTGATTGATGGAGGAGATTCCCACAATTTCATTGATGCAACATTGTTGAAGATGAGGCATATACCCACAGTAGAATTTGAAGGATTCAAAGTGGAGGTTGCAGGAGGAAGCACCATGCCCTATGACAGATATATTCCGGGCCTAAAGATTACCTTGGGAAGGCATGAGTTGACATTGGATGTCTATTTCATGGACCTTCTATATACCAACATCATCCTAGGAATTCAATGGCTCAGCACATTGGGGCCTATCACCACCAACTACAAAATGATGGAAATGTCATTCACAGAGGAGGGTGGACGAAAGGTAGTGCTTCAGGGAATGATAGGGAATGATGCAAAGGTAGTCATGGAAAAGAGGATGGAAGCCATATTCTTGAGGGATGAAATAGTATATGCATCTGAATGCAGGATTGTGACACGTGTGGATGAAAAGGGCAAGGTTCATTGCACTCCAAAAATCAAGGAAATCCTTGACAAACACCACAAGGTGTTTGGGCCTATTCCTCTGGGGGTTCCACTGGATAGAGGGTTTGAGCACATTATTGAGATAGAGGAAGGGGCCAAACTAGTGATCACCACACCATACAAACATCCCAAGAAGTACAAAGACGAGATAGAAAAGGCCATCAAGGAACTTCTAGACATGGGACATATCAGGCCCAATAGTAGACCTTTTGCTTCTTGAATAGTGTTTGTGAAGAAGAAGGATGGAACTATGAGGATGTCCATTGACTTCAGGGCCTTGAATAATAAAACCATCAAAAATAGGTACCCAATACCAAGGATTGATGAACTTCTAGACGAGTTGCATGGGGCCATCTACTTTACTAAGATTGACCTTCATTTTGGCTATCATCAGATCAAGATGAGGGAGGAAGATATCTCAAAAATAGCTTTCAGATGTCATTATGACCACTATAAGTTTTTGGTGATGCCCTTTGGGTTAACCAATGCCCCTACTACATTCCAATCATGTATGAACCATGTGTTCAATAAGAAGCAGAAGAAGCATCTGTTGGTATTCTTTGATGACCTGCTTATCTACAGCAAAACATGGGAGGAGCATCTTAGGCATTTGGACCAGATTTTGTCAATTATGGAGGAGCAGTCGCTATATGCTAAGGAGTCCAAATGTGAGTTTGGAATGATGTAGGTCCTTTATCTAGGACACATTATCGGAGAAAAAGGGGTACAGGTACATCAAGAGAAGATTGAAGCCATCATGGAATGGCCCACTCCTAAGACACTCACATAATTGAGAGGATTTCTGGGAATGTGCACATATTATAGGAAGTTTGTCAAGGGGTTCTCTCAATTGTGTGCACCCTTGACCGATTTGAATAAGAAGGGAGCATTCAAGGGGGACGAGGAGGCTCAAAAAATGATGGACAAGATGAAGAAGGTGATGAGTACGTGCCTAGTCTTAGCCCTTCCATATTTCAGTCTCCCATTTACCTTGGAGTGCGATGCATTTGGGGAAGGAATAGGGGTTGTACTGATGCATAAGAGGCACCCTCTTGCCTACAAGAGCCAAAAACTCTAGGGTCCTGAGCTACTCTACAACATTTATGAGAAATAAATGTTGGACATCATGCATGCACTGGACAAATTCTAGCAATACTTGGTAGGTGCTCGGTTTGTTGTTAAGTCAGATCATAACAGTCTCAAATACTTATTGGAACAGAAGGACTTGAACAAGAGGCAAAAAAAATGGGTAAGAAGAATACAGGCCTATGACTTTGGCATTGAGTTTGTCAAAGGGAAGAATAATGTGGTGGTTGATTCCTTATCCAGGAGGCCATCCATCCTTGCCATAACAGGGATAATAGTTGATTGGAAAGACCGGCTAGTGATGGAGTATGCAGAGGATCAGTTTGCATGCCAACTACTAGATGGACAGGTACAAGATGAATATTTCAAGGTTATTAATGACCTCATCTACTACAAAGATCGAATCTTCTTGGTTTCTGGCTCGGCCTTCAAGGCCAAGGTATTGCAAGCATGCCATGATTCACCACTGGCGGGACATCAAGGGATTAGCAAGACATACAGGCAGGTGAGAGAAATGTTCTCTTGGAAAGGGCTCAAGGAGGATGTGATTAGGCACGTCAAAGAGTGTACAACATGTCAAGCAAACAAGGATGAGCACACGCACCCAATAGGACTCTTGCAACCCTTACCCATTCCAGAGCACAAATGGGAAAGCATATCCATGGATTTCATCACTAGGGTACCAAAGACGCAAGGAAAGGACTGCATCTTTGTAGTGGTGGAAAGGTTAACAAAGTTTTCACACTTCTTTCACATAGCTATCGAATTTAGTGCAACACAGGTGGTCAAATTTTTTTTCAAGGAGATTTTCAGGTTGCACGACCTACCCAAGACCATTGTCAGCTATAGGGATAGTAGGTTTATGAGTACTTTTTGGCAGGAGTTATTCAGGTTGGTTGGTATGGCCTTAACCCCTAGAACCAACTATCACCCTCAGACAAATGGACAGACAAAGATAGTCAACAAGTGGGTGGAGGGCTATCTCAGAAACTATGTGGCAAGGCAACAGAAAGCATGGGTTAGATGGTTGCATTTGGGAGAATATTGCTACAACACCACCCAGGATATGTCCATTGGCATGTCACCATTCAGAGCTTTGTATAGCTATGATCCATTATCATTTGTAGATATTGAATTTGGTGACAGCAGGGCACCGATGGTACAGGATTAGATACAACAGAGCCAAGACATTCTCAGGGAATTGAAGGATCATCTATAGAGGGCACAAAACCAGCAGAAGGTCCAAGCAGACAAGCACAAAATTGACCAGACTTTCGAGGTTGGTGATTTAGTCTATTTGAGGCTGAAACCATACAGGTAGTCTTCCATTAAAAGAAGTGGAGCAGAGAAACTACAACCATGTTTCTGTGGACCCTACAGAGTCAGCAGGAGGATAGGGGTCGTAGCTTATGAGCTGGAGCTTCCATAGGGATGCAAAATTCACAACATTTTTCATGTCTCGTGCCTTAAGAAATCCCTCAGTCAAAACATCAGGCCTATTGAGGTATTACCCCCCATGGATGAGGAGGGACAACTTGTTTTGATTCTGGAGGAGGTGCTAGAAGTCCGAGAGAAGAGGCTCAGAAACCAAAGCATCAAGGAGTACCTTATCAGGTGGAAGGATTTACCCATTGAGGATTCCACTTGGGAGTAGGAGCACATGGTAAGAGAAGCAGGTTTGGAATTGCTTGAGGACAAGCAATTTCAAGTAGGGGAGACTGTAATGTCCCCCACCTCTTAGAGAGGTGATGAGGAGACTCAGTGGCCTAGGCACCCCCACTAGGTCATAGTCTCGCACTGAGAGGGGAAGTCAACGAGGCTAAAGATATATTTTTGAGTTGACTTAAGAAAGGAAAGGGATAAAGAAGTAAAAGATAACTCAACATAATAATTGAAGATTAACCCTCGGAGTTAACCTAACTCAATAAAGAATTAGAAGAAAAAGTATAAGTAAGAGGCTGGGGCATGCCTATTAGTCATTCTGATTTTGGTATATTGTTGTTATTGCTCTTGAGAATTCAGTTTGGGGGTTTTGTTGTACAAACCCTTGTGAGAAACTCAGTGGTGAAATATCCACTCACCTTGTTCCATAGCTTGGTATCAGGGATGAAATATTCCTCCACACCATTCTAGTCTCGGCATATCTCCTTCTAGAGCTTCAGCAGATAGAAAGGCCGTACCATTGGGGATTTTCCAGCAAGGGTGCACCACACCATTGAGGACAGTTCGATCTAGCCAATCAGGAGGAGTGTTGGGAATTTCATCAGTTGGGTTTTATTGGCAGGTACCCCATCATCATTTTGAGGGTTTTCTTGAGGAGTTATCACCACTCAATATTCAACATCAGCTTGGGACAATTTGGAGGATAAGAAGACATCCCACTTTTCTATATTTCTCAAATCTAGAGAGATTTGCTTGAGATATGAGTCTGAAAATTCTCCCATGGGATTCTCATATCCCGATCTATATTCTTGGAGAGTTTCATGTCATTTGGAGGTGTATTTCTTCAGGGACAAGTTGCCTAGGGTTTCATCTATTCAGGAGGGTACAACTACCTTAGAAGATTCAGTAGTTGGAGAGGTTGGCCTTGGATGTTGGGCTTGAAACTTCAGGAGGAGGTTCACACTACCCTAATCTATTATCTGATCGAGTTTGGGCTCATTTGGAGCATTCGTCCATCAGGGCTGAATTATTGAGGGCTTCAGTATTCACTTGGAGGGTGGCACTATTCAACTGGAGGGTTTGGAATTCATATCTGCTTGGTATTGGTCTTCATTACTTATCCAGCCTTTTGAGGCTTATTTTATATTGGCGAGAGAATTTTCTAGCAACTCATATCTATTGTTTGTACGACCATCTGAGGTTTATGCCAGATCAACCATCTTTTGTATTGATCCTGCATTTCTCATAATAAAAAGGTCAGATCTTTGCTTGTGCTTCTATATCTTGAATGTATTGTGATCTTCATGTGTTGGATGAATCTTGTATACACTTAATAACTCAAGAAACACCTGCACATCAACAAATCAGTGGTAGTTAGTGATTCCAATTAAAAAATTTGGCTTGGGATCATTAAAATGGGTATGTTACATTTACTCACCATGATATTTTGACTTGAGATCCTTAGAGAGCCTGGTTATTTGTCTTTATAGGACCTAGTTGGTGGACAATTTTGGACGAACAATCCTAGCTTGGGTTTCCATGGGGATTCAATCCGACAGGATGGATTCCAAGGGCCGACTTACCAGATGAATATTTTTCTTTGGAGGCATAAAGGACATCAAAAAGGACCTAAACTAGACCATATTTCACAAACGATTCACTTGGGAGGACTAAAACATCACACTTGAAGGGTTGACATCATCATTAGGGCTAGGGAATGGATGGTACAAGGTGCTACATTGTGACACTTGGCATGGAGTACGCTTGGAGAGTTAATGACAACTTGGAGGAAGGCCTCATTGGCCCCAACGATTTCAAATTTTTCTCCAATGAATTTACTAAAGGGTAAAAACATCCCTCCTAAAAGAGCGATGTCACTTTTAGGGTTTTCATTTGTGAAAAAATTAAAAATTAGAATGAATTGTTTGATATTAATTTTAAAAGGGGTAAGATTAGGGTTGTCGACCCCTAATCTTATGGTTTACCCTAAAATTCCGTGGAAAAACTATGTGAATGACATTTTGTATAAATAGAGATCATAAGATCTCATTTTAAGACATAACTCTCCCATTTGGAGAGGCCTTGGACTAAAATTTTCAATATATTTGTCTATGTCTCTCTTATGTTCTTGTGTATGGCTATCGGTTTTGGTTATTGGTTGGTGGAAGTAATGTTGTATCCTTGGAAGACATTTCTCTTTCTATTTTGGTGGTTTATCTTAGCATCTCTCATTGAATTTGTAAGAAAATATGCATTGTGCTATAATTTGTGTTTCAAGCCAAGGTTGATTTTTTCTAGAGATAGGTGGGAAGTATAAGGGAATACACCCCCACCTTAGTCTCCATCATAATTTTTCTTAAGTGTTGTTGATTTAACAAGGTTTTCTAAGAGAAGTATAAGTGCATACACACTCTTAGTCTAATCCCTAGCTAGGGATACTTTCCCTAGGGAGTAAGAGGATTTACACCCCCAAGGAGGTAGTACCTCTATATTATTATTTTATTGACTCCATTAACCCAATCATTGAAGGTACTATTCATCACTTTTTGTTGCATTGGAGAATTAAATTGTTGCATTGGGAAACATGAAATTTCGTGATTTTGAAATTGTTTCTAGTGGAATCAAATATATGCTATAAATGATTTCTTGAGCCACTAGGGAATATTATTTCTCCAAGGTTTTATTGATTCTATTACAAATTTAACCTAAAGCCATTAGGGCTGCAGAAAACCCTAACCAAACTCTTCAATAACTCCTAATTTGACCATTGAAAATTACCTAAAATCTTCCCACATAATCTACTAAGTACAACACATCTTTTGGCAAGTTTTGAGCAAGTTTTAGTGGTTGAATATATTGTTGTAATAATAATTTTTTTACAACATTAAGGCTCCTAAATATCACTGCAGTAAACATTTTTGAACAGCCTTGTGTTTGTGCTAATGTCTATCCCTTTCATTCTTGAGTTGAACTATCCTTTACAAGCTTGTCTCTTTCTTATTCAAATAGTCTTTTAGAACTTATTTTGCAGCCTGTATTATATTTTATATGATGATATATATCAGTGATTTTTGATGCAATTATGGAAAAAAATCTTAACTTTCTTTTCCACCTAACATACTATACGCGAGTATGGTTTTTCTTATGTCTTGGGTAGGTACAATCACGTTTACAGGTACCCAAAGACTTGGAAACTTTAAACCACCTAGAAATGAGTCATCAAAGCCACTTTTGTATTCCATAATTAAATTTTAGGGGGATACTTCTCTTCCTTCCCTTCCATCCATCTCAATCCCCCCAAGTTCATCAAGATCACCTCCCTAGAGTGACCTAGTCACCCTTGAAGCACGATACCTATATTGAGGTGACATTGGGTATATTGTCCCTTACTTTTCACCACTTGTTGGTTGGGTTGGGATTTTCATAACCTACAACTTGTGCGATAAAATATTGAATGTGTACATAGGAGAGTACGACATGTACAATATTATTTTGGATCTAGGATCCAATGTGAATGTCATCCCGAGTCAGACCTTGGAGATGATGGGCTATTTGAAGCTGATTTGGTCGCCCATTCAGTTGAGGTTAGAAAAATACCATAAGATCATACCAATTGGAAGATTTATAGGGGTAAGAGTTAGCATTGATGGAGTGTGAAGCATGACCGATTTCAATGTAATTGAGATAATAGATGGAAGAACCCCTTACCCAACACTCCTTGGACTTGATTGAGCCTTCAAAAACTAGAATATCATTGAACTGAAGAAGAGACATATGATATTTTAAGTAGAAAAATTGAAGGTTGTTTCATGATTGGATCCTACTAAAGGAATAAGTCATGTAGAACCAGTGAAGGGAAAAGAAATTGATAATTTGTATAACATGACTACAAAGATGGTTGATTATGTGAACCCTACAACCAATGGTGTACTTAGAAGTAGAAGTGTTAGTTCATGCACATCATATTTGGAAGAAGATTTGGAGAATTGGTAGTAGAGATTGCACAAAGTGTCTACAAGGAAATGTGCTCGAATTACCCGCGCGTTGTGATGGATTGGAACCAAGGTATGTGATCCTCCAAGGTATGATATCCTCCAAGGTATGACAGACTAACTGATGTAGCTTATTTTATAAAAGAATTTGAATTACAAATATCATATCATCAGAAATTATTAGCATTAGATGTCTCACTAAAAGCAACCCCGACAAGATGGTGGGATATGCATAAGGATGGAATAAGAGATTGGAAACAATGTAGAAGATTGTTACAGGTCAGGTTCGGAAAAAATAATGAGGATACTATGCAGAAGCATACATGATTGAGTTGGTCCATGGAGCATTTTACACAGTGTATTGCAGCATCGAAAAAATTACCTAGGAAATAATGGACACATTTGTTTGTACACACCTTGGACACAATACCAAAGAATTGGTGCTTGAAACTTGGAGTGCATAGAGAAACTACATATTGGAAATAATTAATGTAGAATTTCAAGGTAACTTTTAGTTTTGAATATGATTCTCCTTTAATTGAATCAACATTGCAGGTCATTAAGAACAATATTTTTTCACCAGAAGAGTTGATAGAGCTAGTACCTGTATGTAGAGTGCATAGATATTCTAGGATAGTTGAAGAATTTTTGCGCTATTATAATGTTGATGAAGAAAAAAAATAGGAGGATGAAGATCCCATAAATGTGACAATACTAGAAACTGAAGGAGAACGCACAATAAAAGGACCACAACTTGAATCGGTCATATATGCAAAGTGATTGAGGACGTGAAAAGTAAATATCGATACATAATATAAGCCCAAATTTGTAAACATAGAAGACTATTGGAATGACGAGACTGTTGAAAATATATTGGAATTACTACATGAGTATCAAGATCTGTTTCTGATTACTTTTTCAGATATGAAAGGGATCGTTGGGGAGTTAGAATAAATGAAGATGCCCTTGAAATTATATTCTAAGCCAGTGAAGTAGAGGCCATACAAACTGAACATGGTGTATAAGTAGAAGGTGAAATTGGAGATAGAAAGAATGTTAGAAGATGGAATTATTGAACCTCTCATAGAATTAGAGTGGATTAGTCCAATGTTGGTTCAGGATAAGAATATAGGAGGGATGAGAATTTGTGTAGATCAAAGGAAATTAAATGATGCCTATTTACATGATCCATTTCCGACACTATTTACAGATGAAGTGTTGGAGAATGTAGGAGGTCAAAAAACATATTCATTCATGGATGGATTTTTAGAGTATCATCAAATCAATATTACACAGGAAGATATATATAAGACTACACTTGTGAAAGAATGGGGGTGTTACCAATACATAGTGATTCCTTTTGGATAGAAGAATGCACCAACAATATTCTCTAGAGTGGTTGTAGTAGAATTTAAAGAGTTCATCCATAAGTTCTTAGAAGTATACTAAGATGATTGGACTGTGTTTATCCTGTTGAAAGATCATATTGAGATTTTGGACTTGATGTTGGATAGGTGTAGGAAGTTTTAGATATATCTGAATTTAAAGAATTTCATTTTCTATGCATTGTTTCGTATCTTATTGGGACATGCAATGTATAAGAGATGATTGTTGGTAGATCCCATGAAGATTGTTGTGATTGTTGATTTACCACTTCTAAATTTAGTGTGATAGTTATGAGTAACATTGGGGCATGGAGGGTACTATAGGAAGTTCATTAAAGGATATGTGTATACTACAACCCCTATGGAAAGATTTCTAAATAAGGAGAATGTGTTTCAATGGAGTGATGAATTCTAGGAAGGTTTACACACTTTGAAGCCGAAATTAGTTATCGCACCAATTTTGATATTTCCATATTGGAAGAAAGAGTTTCATGTTCATGTGGATGTGTCATCTGTAGCTTTAGGCATAGTGTTAGCTCAACTTGGAGAAGGAGATATAGATCATCCCACTGCATTTGCAAGAAGGAAGTTGCCAAAAACAAAACAAAACTATACTATGATAGAATGTGAAGGATTAACAATGGTGTATGCATTGTAGAAATTCAGACATTACTTGCTAGGTTCACACTTTAAGTTGTATACAAACCATTTCACACTAAGATATTCATTCAATAAGACACTATTGGGGGAGATAATATTCTGATGGATATTATTGCTTCAGTAATATGACTTTGAAGTAATTATGAAACCAAGGAAATTTAATTTAGGACCGGATCACTTATCGCGCATACTATCAGGAGAAGACACAAGAAACATGGATCAAAACTTACCGGATGTGCACATATTTTCAATACAAATGGTTGATGACTATTTTACAAACACAGTTTATTTCTTGAGCATTAGAGTAACCCCACCCGAGTTTACAGTTATGGAGAATAAGCAATTAGTAGTAAAGGTTGCAGACTATCAACTTATAGTAGAAAATTTGTATAAGTTAGGTGCATATGGTATTCTACGATGATGTGTATTAGAACATGAAAGAAATATGATATTCTCAGAGGTACATGAATGGGTTGCATGAGGTAATTACACAAAAAAATAAACAAATTTGAATATTTTTTGCATAGGATTATGGTGGCCTGCCCTTCATAAGGATTCCAATGAATTTTTCAAGACTTGTGATGTTTTCCAAAGAATTGGGAAGCCTTCCAAGAGAGATGAAATGTCGTAGTACCACTAGTGACATTAGAATCTTTTGAAAAATGGGAAGTGGAATTTGTTGGGCTGATCAATCCTCCAACGAAGAGATCAGGATCTAGATACATCATTACTACAACATATTACTTGACCAAATGGACTGAAGTAGAACCAGTAAGAGATTACAACGTAGAGACAGTTGTAAGAGTTTTGTTTGAAAACATGGTCACAAGGTTTGGATGCCCAAGAACACTTATGAGCAGTTAGGTAACTCAATTTCTGAATAGGATGAGTGCGACATTGACACACTCTTCTTCTCTCGGCATCCTCAGCCAATCCATTCATCATTCCCTCTATACATCCCTCTTTACGCTCAAACCATCCCTTGGTCAACCCCTAGTCACCCTATATGTGCAAAAGTGCTTAGCAATTAGATTCCATTTTCATGACTCCCTTGTCGCGCAACAACATCTTAATACAAGTAGATAATGAATTTAACTATCTTGCACATGGACCCTTAAATAATTCCCTTTCAACAACACTATACGACTGAGTACAATATATGAAAAATTCAGTAATGTAACCTCCCAACACACTTTCTAGCTTGTAATCTACTACGCATGATACCTGATTTCTTATAGAATTAACTTTCCTAATTAACTCAGGAGTCCAATTTTTTAGAACAATAGTATGAAATATTCTCACTAGATTTACTCTGCTAAAATATTCTAAAATTTAGCAAAGAAAATTTCATGCAAATCTCTAAACAAATGCCTTTGTAGCCATTTTTGTATGTTGATCCATGGATTCTTGTTCTGATCTAAAAAAAATTAGATCTCCTTCATGTTGAACCATTGTCTAAAATCCTCCTTAGTAGGTCTCCACATTCCTCTCAGTAGTAGATCTTGGTCCCGACAATGGAACCACTTGTTGGCACACAATGGGTAGACCCGGGGTTTGATATTAATTCACCAAAAAATACCAAGATACTGTCCCTTTTGGAATCACCTGCAAGCAGGTGAAGTCTCACTCGAGGTACCTATGGGGACTGTAGGAACCAGGCTTCTGAAGTCATGAAGGGAATGGGGACCATTCTAACATTCATTCAACATGAAATATACCATGTGCACGAAATCATAAAAAAATAATAACCTATGACAGAGTCATGTTACTTAACCATTTAATCTATGAATGGAACCATCTGATACATATTCATATTAACTATCCATGCATTACATGTGTTCCATAAAAAAAAACAAAAAATAAACACATCACAACATACATCATGAGACATAGATTTAATGTGGGTCACCCCAACTGGGGTAATTCCACAATGTCCGACTTCTTATGTTATTCATTTATATCCATTCCTTACAATAGGTGTGCACTATGCTCATGAAAGATACATTAGTTCAACCGAAAATTCCCTATTCATTTGTGCATACAAAGCACACTTAGCTCCTTTTCTCATCTGCCACTTTGCTCTCATATTTGAATCCAAAACTAGTTATGTACTTGATCAACTCACTCTAACTCACAAATTAATGCTCTCCTCATAGATCATCCCTATTATATCCCTAAAGTTCCCTACTCATGCATACATGGCATTGGCCCTCTTACATACATAATTTACCAAATCACTACTGAGGAGCTCTACTTAAAAAATGATTTTTTAGAGCATGTGCGCACCTTGCACCATTGCATCCCGCGTACATATGCTTTATTCATTCTATACATCTCATGTACATACTCTTTCTACACAATACATAGCCCGCATATACCTCCAAAAGTTGTAAAAATTAAAAATGTGTAAGGAATTCAATGGAATTCACGAGCTATTGGAGGTTTCCCAACCAATTCACCTGCTATAGCCCGTCCCCCAACCAAATAACCATCCTTTTGTCATATAAAATGAGGTTTTTGGGTCTCATTTCACAACCAAGCATAATAACAGTGAAACTCTACCCAATTTCACTCCCCTTCCTTGCCCAAGCATTTGCTACCTTTTGTGAGTTATTGCCTCAACAGTCCCTCTTCAACCTCTTTTCTTCCATTCAATCCATTCCCTTCCCTTGAGCTGATTAGTATATTGAGAGAAGATGCCTATTCAAGGTGCACTTGGAGCATTGTAAAGAGGATCCCAGACCAAGTTCACAAAATGGTGGCCAACAAGGATTGTAAGTTTCAGTGTTTGTTTGATGAATAAAAAAACATCTTTTCCGTGTCCCAAATGGTGATGTTTTGTGTATTTTCTTTGATTTATACATAGCATTTGATATCTAACCCTAATTCATGAATGGAAATAACATGCTTGTAGACCTTGTTTTCCTAGTCTTGGATGCAAGTCAGATTTTGAAGGAGACTTGCAATCTTTGGAGATTCAGAGCTTGAGGAGATCATCACTAGACATTGGGTAAAAGGTACAATTACTGATCTTCTCTTATACTTCTTTATGTTCATTTATTTTGGTATGTTTGGAGTAGTGTAGAAACTAGGTTGAATTTTAGAAATTAGTTTGCTTTGTCTATATTCTAAACCCTAGTATAGTTATAGGGGGATTTTCCCACTAGCAGAATTGGCAACCATATTGGGGACAACTCTCTAGGGTTTTTAGGGAGGTTTTGGATTGTTGATTTTTTTTTTTTTTTTTTTCCTTTCAAGTTTTAGTCAATTTTACTGAGTCTATTAAGGGTTTATAGTCACCTACAAGGTGCATACTAGCTTTCCCGAACCTATAAGTCTTCCTTGTCTTTTTATTTTTGAAAAGACTAAGAGGTGTACACGCCCTATTTTGGGTCAGCCTGTGTACATACACGCTCTGCCAAATAGATAGCCTGTGTACATACCCAAACTGCTTATGCAACAACCCAAGTCTCTATTTCATGAAAGTATTTTTTAATAAAGAGAGAGTTTGTCTCTTTCCTGATAGAAGTTCAGGCTTATCGGGACTTTCTTGAATCAGTCAGAGTCTCTTTCTGTGGCCATAGCTTGGGTTGAAGTTTCGATTTACTTGTTCCTTAGTCTTCTTGTGTTTTCCCTAAAAGGCTTAGAGTGAGTTATCAAGTCTTAGATCTTCCTATTTTTTTCTTGGT
This sequence comes from Picea engelmannii, assembly GCA_009831015.1. Lineage (NCBI taxonomy): Eukaryota > Viridiplantae > Streptophyta > Pinopsida > Pinales > Pinaceae > Picea > Picea engelmannii. The sequence goes on along the minus strand of ML781636.1, from coordinate 1,125,670 downwards.
TGAATCCCCGTGATTTGTAGTGGGGTTAAGGTATTTATCAATCTTGTTTTCATCTTTCTCTTTATTCCTATTTCTTTCTTCGAAAAATGAAAAAAAAAATTACTTCATTTTTTCTTGTTAAAGCAGTTCAAAAAATAAAAAAAGAGTTTATTTCCTTCCATTTAGTTTGGTAAAGTAGTCAAGGTTGTTATTTGAAAAATAAAAAGAGTCTTCATTTCAAATCTCTTTTTGATTTCCTAGAATTTAAATAGGTTCCAGTCAAATGAAAGAAAGTTTTAGGATTTCTTCATTTACAAGATCTTGAAATATCAATTAGAAAAGTTGATTTTACAAAGAGTTGGTTACAAGCTTTGATTTTAATTCCGAAGTAATTTTTTCTTTAAAATGATTTAAAGTTCTCTTCCTTTTGTCTCTTCATAACACCATCAGTTTCACTACCGTAACCTTTGTGTAAATCAAGCCTTAAAATTAACGCTTAATCTAAAAATTATTATACTTTATGTTTGTAGGTTTCACTGACTAGCTTAGGGTTTTAGGACCTTGAATTAGGTGTGAAGAGGAAACTCTTCAAGGCCACTTAAAAAAAACATTGGATTCTGATTTAGGGAGTGTTTAAGTCTAGTGTCGTAAGAGTTATCCGGGACCCCCCTCTAACACAGGGAATAAACATGAGGTCACGTGAGGAAAGGTAGAGGATATAACCCCTCTGAAGCTGGACTAAGAATAGTGGAGATTGTATATTGAGGGTCTTTCTTGAGGACAATCGCGATCACATTTACCTAATAATATTCATGGACCTTGAATCCATTTGATACCCTCAATTGTCTTCTGTACCACTTTATTTCAATACCCTTGAAGGGCTTCAAACCTTTTATCCTTCTCATTATGATTTGCCTGACTGTCCACTATACCCGCCTGTTAAATGAGTGCGATATGGAAACCTAGTTACCCATATTTTACGGACTTACATAGGTGACTACAGGGGTATACTATGGTGCCTAGGGTGGATGTCAGATCACGCTTCGTAGAGTATACCTAGAGGGTGCTTCCATGTTCTAGTTGCACTTTCACTTACTAGTTTCTGTAGTGTCGATTGGTGTAACCATCCTTCCAACTAGATAGTTGACTACTTGATTTATCTTTAGGAAACTTTTTAGTGTGTGCTTTGGGTTCTATTCTAGTAAAACCTTAATGTGTTGTTTGATCATTTCACAAATTCAAATATCAACAGCTCCACCGGTCACGAAGGCTTCAGGGCCTATCGTTGGTTACCTTGGATCCACCTCCACCATCGTTGAGATGAAGACTTAATCAGGAAGGGTTGTTTGAAGCGATTGGGCCATAGGAATCTGTGCCTGAGCCTACTCTACAAGGAGAATTTCTAGCTCCATAGGAATCCACCATATCTGACCTCAAAATTGAAGATTTTAGGCTAGCCAATCCTCCAATTACTGACTTATCGATGCCAATCTTGATTCATATTGTCCCTCCCGAGGTGACATCTTCTATGCACCATATAGTTCTACGAGCGACAATGGAAGAGAATTCTTCTACTTCATCCGGGAGTCCCCATAGTCCCTTTACATATACTATTGTAGGGGGCATCCTACCTACTCTCCCACCTTCGATAGTCATGACCATAATTGCATTGACTCCCTTAACTTCAGGTAGCAATCTGATACCTTTATCGGCTTCGACCACTTTTCCATTTTCTCAAAGTGCGACAATACCTCCCTTCTCATATGGGATTCCCATCTTTGATACAAACTCAGTTCTTAATTATTCTATCTTATAGACAATGGGTCTAGGGGCAGGGAGCTCAAATTCTCCCTTGCAAGGGTCAACCCTGGGCACTACTTTCCCATTTAATAATATCCCTTACAGTGGGGGTCATATACCTCTTGCATCCCCTTCGCTCAGTGGTGCTTTTCAACAACCAATCGAGAAAAATGATAATTATAGCTTGTTTGGTGGAGGAAGTTTAGGACCTTTGTCTTATACAACGTCGATGGGATATATTCCATTCTATTTTCTTGGTGCATTTTGGAATAATTCTTTCTTTTCAACCACTTTGTCGACTGGGGCCAACCCCATCTTTGGTCAACATAACCCGGTGCAAGGTATGATTCCTTCACAGGGAGCGATGACTAGAGTTTACTCCACATAGGGTCTTTGGAATCCTTGACATGGCTTGATTCCCTTGTAAGGGATGTCAGTCAGGATCAACCCCTTCCATACTCAATGGAACCCCGGGAAAGGCTCTATACCCATGCCCATCGAATTGGTTGGGGGCATCCCCTTCCATAGTCTTTAGAACAAAATGAAAGGAGAAATCCCTACGCAAGATATGTCATCCAATTTTGCGAGTAAGTCGATGACACATCCATAGATGCAATTTCCCTTTGCTAGTCAAGACCATGGTTTCTACCAAAACCCTAGCCAACAGTCCAAATTTTCCTGACAACCTGGTGCCAGTCAAAATCTAGGGCCCTCTTTTCCTATAAATAATTCACAACTGAAACTACCCTTTCTGGAAACTCTACATCTTCCAGACTTGTCGAGATTACTGAATGACTCAATTTGTCATGATCTGCATTGGCCCCACATGCCAACTAAGCTTCCATTAGATATTCCAAAATTTGAGGGCAAGCCGTTGGCAACCAATTCGCATTTTTATCCTATCCTTATAAGCTGCCTACACCAGTGTTTTACAACCCTTGATTTTCATCACAATCTTTGACACTATTATTTTGCACATTTTCACACCTACCTCTATTCTTGTTTTCACGACTGCAAGCGTGAAAACTTTGATTTTGAAGTCACTTTAAAATCATCACTGGATTATTTTGGTTAATCTTGTCTATGTGTTCATTGCATTTCCTATTTAATTATAGTCACATAGTTGGCAAGATACCAAGATCTTTATTCATTTGGCATTTTTTAGTTGTTAATATGATTTCATTTTTATAAGATTGTGATGATGCTATAATGACTATCATTGAGCCCTTAATACATTGGTCATTTGATGTTCTATGTTCTTTCATCGATTGCCTCGACACATTTTTTTCATGAAAACACATTAATGTTGTGGTTAGAACCTTGGTGTAATCATTTCATACGACACATATTTGATATGATCGAACCCTTGGTGTTGATTTCGAATCATTGTTTTGGTTTTAAAACTATGCAAACACTATGCTTATGCTAATTTTTGGGTCAACTTACCATACATTTCATTAATTGTTTGGATGAAATGGTTTTTAACATATGCAATGGTGATTTGAATCGCTATATAAGCCATCGGTTGTACATTGGGAAATGATTGTTTTGCATGGGCTGAGCTAGCTCCACCACCCTCACACATTCGGGCATTAATGCCTCCCCCCTATCTTGGGTCACCTCTGTTAGTTTTCGGGTAAGCCTGTGAGTTTTTCGATTCCATGAATGCCCTATCCAAACCCTTGCCCATTCACCCTGCTCACTATGTGCCTTCGTCTATGGCACCTGTGGTGTGCATAGAGCCAAATGGTAGCCAAAATCTGTCGCTATTTGATAATGCTTGCAAAGATTTGGAAAATGGTGGCTGGCTGGTGTTTGTCCAAAGGTTCGAGGGTTTTAACCTTTCGGTTGCCCAAAAATTTTCCCTCACCTTCAACGGATGCAGGGCTAAGGTCGGAGACGTATAACTTGAGCTTAATGAGGAATTCATGAGCTCAACTACAGGACTACCAGCTACAGGTCAAAGATGGTTTAAAAATTAAAATTTGACGAGGTGTCATGGCTGCTTCTATTCACTTCAAGAAAGATTGTTTCCTATGATAAAGGTATGCCTATCACTACCCTCAAAACCAGGTGGCACGATCTCTTGGCAATTGTTAAATAGTTTGTGACCTGCGAAGGTCGTTATGGCTTGATTTTTCTGTATCATCTCCAATTATTGATAAATTTTATAGGCTACCCTTTGAATATGCCACATTATCTCTTGCGTAGTCTTTACAAGATGTCTAAAAGATTCAAGCGTGAGAAGGCTAATAACAGCATTTTCCATCACAACTTGAATAAACTCATTATCGTCCACCATTTGAGCCTTAGTGGTGACTGTTGGCAGGCCTTCCTATCTAGGAATGGCTTTGCCACCCCCGAGTCTGTCCAAGTGGACAAGGTTGTGGTTGTTGAATCTTTGGTTGGACCAGCAGTGCCACTTCATATCCTTCTACCCCCTGTCAAACCCTTGGATTGCCCCGACATGGACTTACCCGATACTACTGTCGGCCCGAGTGCTAAAGAAAATAATAAGGCCGTCAAAAGGTCTATGAGGAAGAAAGGAAAGAGTGATACTACTATCTACAGTAAAGGGAAGAAAAACGCACTGTGGATATCCAGATGTGCCAGGAACAAGCCCAAGCAAAACGTCGACCAAAATCAAATAGTCTTGAGTGAGGACTCGGACTCTGATATTGAACGATTCCTGATGGAGGAATACCCCTATTCTCATGGCCTATGCTCTATGCAACCCTATGACTATGTCTCTAACTTACCTCTGTGCCTAAAAAATGACCCTAACTACCCGGGAATAAAGTTGCATAAGGAAACCCCTGGTAACTTGAACAAACCCTCGTCAGTGAAGCCGAAGCATGATCAATCACCGTGTTCTCAATGTAATGCCTGGCTTGAATGTTATTACACCGATGTCCCCCTGTTGCAGTATAAGATCAAATCGTTAGAGGAACAAGTTACAATGTTGTCAAAAGAGAGAGACAGACTTCAAACCAATGAGAAAAAATAAAAGACCACCGGTTCAATTGTCTTCAGAAACATCGAGGCAAAAATGGCCTTTGTCAATTCAAAATTATCATGATCGAAGCATTTTCTTACTGCCCAGGTATGAATTTCAATGTTAATTTTGTTTTATGAGCTGGTTTGAATTAATATAAAAGATTAGATTTGATTTCAATTAGCTCTGCACGTTTTTAATAGATTCAAAACGACTCTGTTATTTTCATTTTACAAAAAATGATATCGTTATGAATCATGTACAAAATATTTGTTTGCTAATCTCGGACACAGCTATGATTTGGTTAATACAATTTTATTGTTCTCAGATTAGTATAAACGATTCGTTTGTTTTCGATTCTATTTGGGTTTGCTTTCGATTAGTTTTGTTTGTTTTTAATTAATTCAAAACAATCTTGTTGACTTTGATTTACCAGAAATGATTCTTTTTAGTTTGAATAAATATTCTCATTTGGATTATGATTGAATTCGACCTGTATAAAAGATTGGTTTCCTAAAATCTTGTGGCGATTGATATGATTTTTCATAACGATTGTGTTGGCCCCAAACTGTTTCGATTCATTCATGTTTGATTTGATTTGCAAATGATTGATGCAAGCCTTGAGTTAGCATAATTACTTGTATGAGTTGGATTGGTATCAAAGATAGATTTGATACTAATCTGTTAGTTTGATTTTGAAAAACGATTCTATCAAGTTCAGATTGACATATTTTGTCTCTATTGAATTCGTATGAAAGACTTGTCTAAATCGATTATAGTCTGTTTTGAAATTGGTTCAAGAGATGATTTCGTTGGTTCCCCATCTGTCAATCGTTTCTGTCTGCTCCCAATTGTAAATAACAAAGGTTTGACATTTTGCATATATTCCTATCACCGTTCAGTTAAGAAACCACGATTTCGTTTGTTTCAATTTGCATACAAGTTTGGTTTGGTGTGGCATGAATGATTCACTCTGTTTGGAATTAGTAATTAAATATTTGGTTTAATAAGTCGAATATAATTCTGTTAAGTTTTGGATTGATTTTAAAACGATTTTTTGCTCAAATTAGACCAGCTACAGAATCACAAGGTTCTATAGCTAGTCTTAAAATTAGATTTTTGTCAATTTGATCAATAAAACATTATCTAAACTTTTGTATTCTTGTCTACTTACAGGTACCTATGAATTTCATTGACAAATGGGACATGCTGTAGCAGTTTAGATATAGTTTTCAGTTGTTAGTCATAGGCAAAAAATAGGGACTTGGGAGATTATTCCCAGATTTTTTGAAATTTTCTTTGATAACTACTACAGGGGTGTTTTACCCTGTGGTCTTTAAATACTTGTCATTTTTTGTAATGAATGATCATCATCACTGTTGGGAGAACTAGACTATGGATTTATAATATAGAATGGGATGAAATTTTATGTCTTGTAACAGCTTTAGCTTTCAATATATCAAACTTTGGTTTCAAGTTTTATTCATATTCGTTTGCAATCAGTCATCGACTACTTTAGCTATCATGATTCATTGCATGTTGATGTGATTTGATTTATATGTTGTCCATATCTGATGTCTCTTATTTCTTTTTGGTACAAAATTACTCTGTTTCAGTTTAATGAATAAAGGTTTATCTTCTTCATTAATTGAACTATTCTGTACAAATCTTTGCATGCAGATTTATCCAAATGTGTTGATTTGTAAATTATAATATTGTTGTAATTTTTTATGTCTTGTTTGTCCTGACATTTATATTTGAAGATCACAGTTGCTTCCCGTTTATGAGAAGCTTGTGGATAATCTGGTGCGGGTTTTCTCCCACCGAATAGCTAAATCAACTATTGCATACAAGACAAACCTGAAGCGTTACTCCAGGTTAGTTTGCTATTTGTTATTTGATAGTTAACTTATTAGTGTTATTTAAGTAGTTTAGATAGATATATGTATAGTTCAGATTCATAGTTAGAATTATTATTTTAGTTGCTTAGCTTAAATAGTTTTTATTCAATTTCCTTCTCATAAAATTATAAAAATAAAAAAACAATAGTTTCGTTGTCTTAGGACAGTTTACAAATGATTTTTGCAGGTTTTCATTTAAATATATAATCTATAAATATTGTATATTTGTAATTGGATCTAATTTTGTTGATAATTGAACATTTAATTTTATAAAATTATTACTATATAGTATAGATAATAGACTGTATATATTTATTCCAGATTTGTTTATTAGTTTGCTTTAATTTTTGTTTTCCTTAGATTAGTTCCTTTAGTTAGTTTTCTTTCATTTTCCTAGGATTTAGATCAGCTAACGGAGCCGCTAAACCCATCAGGGTGGATTATCCCAAACGGCTTGGGTTATTTAGACAACCTCGGACCAGATCCACTCTTCCAGTTGACGAGCATTCATTTTCGCCCGTCAACAAATGGCGCTAGAAGGAGGGCCTAAAATTTATTAATGGCACGAGGCGGTCGTAAGACTCCTCCACCACCTAATCGCTCACCTATAGTGACAAGAATTCATTCGAATGATAACATCCCCCCTCAAACAACAACCACATCAAACGACGATCCACAGATCACAGTCAAACCAGTAACCCCAAATCCTACAGGTGGTGACATACAAGAGATTGTCTACCAATATCTCATAAGAACACATAGTGCCTTAGCTCGTTTAAGGAAACCAAATCGACCTTTGGACCAACCTTTAGATTTCTCTGATATCAGAGAACAACTCAGAGGCACTAACCTCACTGTGAACCCTATAGATCCAATCCTCACTCTTGTTGCAGGGGGATCTGGAATACCTCCCTCACCACCTCCATCATCTCCTTCTTCTTTGGGAGGAGACTCTTCTGACGAAGGAAGTTCCCCTTCTCAGCCTTCCACACCGCTTACACCAATGACCAACCAGAACAATCCTGTCAGACCTTGGCTCGACTAGGATGTAGTAGCTGTACCTGGGGCTTAGCATCCCTTACCCAAACATCCGAAGAAGTGGCTTCCCAAGTTTGACCCTAAATCTAAACAGATAGCTGAAGATCACATTAAAATTTTTATGTTAGCCATTAGACTCCACAATGTCGATCATAAAGACGTAGTCTGTAGATTGTTCCCTTACACTTTCGACGACAATGCCTCTACCTGGTACTTTTCCCAACAACCCCATACCATCGTGTCTTGGGAAAAGTTCGAGTCATGCTTTTTGGAAAAGTTTGGAGACGACAAATCTCCGGAAGTCCTGGTTATGGAGCTTTCTAGCTTAAAAATGAACCTAAAAGAGAAAATTAAAGACTTTAATCAAAGATTCTTAACACTTAAAAACTGAATACCTATGGATTCCATGCCTGCCGAGAATCTTATCATAGCATACTATACTAAAGACCTGCATCAAAGTATAGCTATTTGGGTTAAACAATCTAAGAAAGACACATTGTTAGAGGCCTTCGAGGAGGCCAGCCAGATTGAAAAAGACATTCTCAATTTAAAATACACTACTAGCAATGAAACAGAGACTAGTTCTTCTTCCAAAATGAAGATTGAAATCCTCCCTAGACCTACTTAAAGTAAAGCACAGCCTGAAAGCTCTGATTTAGAAAACTTAACCAAAGTCATTCAAAAACTATCAAATCAAGTTATAGATTTGAGAAGGACGACCGAAGAAGCTTCTTCGAGAAAAGGGCCTTACAAACCCCCGTTCAGGAAACCTTTTCCCACCAACCGACCTAATCCAACTATCGAGGGCCTTAATCTAGAAAGTCTCCAATATGCCCTTCAAATGATTCTAGAAGCCTAGGATAACTTGATGCCTCCTGAGATTCCTGAGGAGGTTGTTGAACAAGAGATAGTTCAATAAGAAGAGTCTTCTCCAAACATTTTTGGACACTTCTCGGATAGCATTTTCTAAGCTAATTTCAAGATAGTCCATCCCTACAATACTAGGAGTAAGACAACAAACAAACCTTCTTCTGAAAACACTACGACTTTGCCCCCGAAGAAATCTAAACCAGCTGAGACTAAACAGAGTCATGTAAACCCCAACTTAGATTATGATTTAGTTGAAGATCTTAAAAAGTTAAGGGCTAACATTTCTGTTTATGAGTTATTAAAGTTTCCATTTCTGCTACAAAAAATGTTACAAAACATCATAGAAAATAGAAAAAATGGTAATACAAGCAGTAACAAGGTTGTTCAGAACAAAGTTCCTCATAAGACTTCCACTAAGAATAATCTTGATCCTCATGATAAAGGAAGCCTTCCTATAAATAATGTAAATAATGTAGATAAATTATCTTTAGAAACTGCAAGTAAAAAGCCACAAACTACCACCCTTAGTACTCGCCGAAATGTACCTCCATTTTTGTTAACTTTCGAAATATTTAATAGAAACGTGCACAATTGTATGGTAGACTCAGGAGCGTCATCCAATGTGATGCCATGGTCTGTATGTCAGAATATTAATGTTGAGGTTGAACCATCCACTTTAAAAATCATCCAACTTGATCAAACCAGTGTTAAAGTTGTAGGCGAATTAAGGAATGTGCTTATAAGATTATCATCTAACCCCAAGGTTCATCAAGTCATTGATATTATTGTTATGGATATTCCAGAAGTGTATGGTTTGTTTTTAAGTAGGGACTGGTCGGAGCAGCTACACGGCTATTTCGCGACAGATTGGTCTCACCTGTGGCTTCCAGAGAACGACAAGCCCAACAAAATCAAGGTAAATCGTGAACGCTACCTTAAGTTCACGGTCACAGATTTGAATGATCCCAATGAGCCATTTACACCTTCTGTCGATTCACCTGAAATACAAGGGATGGATACCTTTTTCGGAAATTTCATGGCCAAGGCTTCAACTATCACCAATCTAGAACAACAGTCTGAGATTGTAGCATATGTACAGCCAACAGCTTCTTCACAATGGTATCATGCACTCGATAAAAATCAAATTTGGTCTCTTTATTTTGATGGGTCAAAGTCCAAGGAAGGAGCTAGTGCAGGCTGCGTTATTATTGATCCCTCAGGTAAAAAAACCCTGATTTCATGTAGGTTAGAATTTGAATGTACTAATAACACAACAGAATATGAGGCTTTACTGCAGGGCCTCAGAAAAGCGTTATATATGAACGTTCAAAATTTGGCTGTCTTTGGCGATTCCAAAATCGTAGTTAGATAGGTAAGAGATTCTATCCACTGTCTGTCTCCGCATCTTAAAAGCTGCCAATCCGAGGTATGGAATTTAATGAATAAATTTTCTGCTTTCAATATAAATTCTATTCCTAGATTGAATAATTCTAAAGCTGATCTATTAGCTAACGTAGCTTCCAAACTCTTTCCTACAGAAGGCTTGTCCCCAGATGCATTCTCCATCGAACTGTTGTTCAGGCCATCCGTTCCCGACAACATTATGAACTGGAGAGTCTTCGACGACGATTAGCAGATTATTAGCTTCCTGTATATGGAAGAAAATTTTCAAGGTGCGGTGATCGACGAATGCACTCACGATGACAATTTGCGCGATTTCACAATAATACCAGATCCGAGAACTCCTGAATCTTCATCGGACATGGTAAATTCGATCCCTAAATCTGTAGTTAGATTAGAGAAGTTTTATGATCTTCAAGATAAATTCAAAAAATCGGTCAACTGTAAAACCAATAGTTCCTCATTATCATATGAAAAAGTAAACTTAGGAACTAATGGAAATCCACAGTGCATTAATTTAGGGGTAGGGTGTTCTGAACAAGAAAAAACTGCATTTACTAAATTGTTCAAATAATTTAAATATGTTTTTACGTGGACGTATGATGACCTTAAAAATTTCGAACCTAACATTATACAACATGTCATTCCTATGAAACCCCAAACCTTACCCTTTCAACAAAAATTAAGAAAAATGCACCCTAAGCTCGAACCGACCGTCAAAAAAGAATTAAATAAACTCTTGAATGCTAAGATAATTTTCCCTGTTAGGCACACTCAATGGGTTTCTAACATTGTCCTTGTCTGGAAGAAAAGCGGGGAAATTCGACTTTGCGTCGATTTTCGAAACCTTAATAGAGCGTCTGATAAAGACAACTACCCTGTCCCACCCATGGAACAGATCCTTCAACAGGTATCTAGTTCTGAGAGGTTATCTTTATTGGATGGTTTCTCAAGGTACAACCAAGTCCTAATGTCTCCTCCAGACCAACTTAAAACTACCTTACGCACTCCATGGGGCACCTACGCTTATTGAAAAATTCCCTTTGGACTGATTAATGCTGGTGCCACTTTCCAGAGAGTGATGGACATCTCTTTCCGAGGCTTAATCAATCAGTTCGTCGTAGTTTAATTAGATGATGTTACTGTATTTTCTAAAAACAAAACCGACCATCTAGCTCATTTATGAGCCGTTCTACAGCGATGTCGTAAATACGACAATTTCTTTGAATCCTAAGAAATCCATCTTTGTAGTAGAACAAGGTAAACTCTTAGGATTTATTGTGTCAAACAAAGGGATGATTATTGACCCCGAAAGGACTCAGGTCATCTCAAAACTTCCCCCTCCTACATCCCAAAAGTCTATGCAGTCTTTCTTAGGCCAAATAAAATTCATCAGGGGATTCGTCCCCAGTTTCTTTGAAATGGTCAGACCTTTACAAAATTTAATTAAGAAAGACACACAATATCATTGGGTACCCTTAGAAAACCAAGCGTTTAATGCAATAAAAAAGGCCATAATAGACGCTCCTTCTCTCATGAGCCCCGACTTTTCACAAGATTTCACGCTCTACACATTTGATTCTGACCGTTCCTACGATGTTGTCCTAACTCAAAAGAACACTGAAAACAATGAAGTACCCATTGCCTTTATGAGCTCTGCTTTCAAAGGCACAGAACTTAATTACCCAGTGGTAGATCAACAAGCCTACACTGTTTTCAAAGTAGTCAAGCACTTTCGTTCTTATCTTTTGAACTCTAGGACGAAATTTATTGTCCCTTATCCAACCATCAGGAACCTGTTAGTGCAGAAAGAACTAGGAGAAAAGAGGGCTAACTGGGTTACCTCTTTACAGGAGTGCGACATAGAAATTACCCAAGCTCAGATAGTGAGAGGTCAAGGGTTATGCAAGTTAGTTGTTGATTTAGCAGCGGGACAACAAGAAGAGAATGTTAGGTCTACAGTAAGGCAAGAGTGATGCTACTGTCTATAGTAAGGGGAAGAAAAACACACGGTGGATATCCAGATGTGCCAGGAACAAGCCCAAGAAAAACGTTGACCAAAAGCTAATAGTCTTGAGCGAGGACTTGGACTCTGATATTGAACGATTCCTGACTGAGGAATACCACTATTCTCATGGCCTATTCTCTATGGAACCCTATGACTATGTCTCTAACTTACCTCCATGCCTCAAAAACGACCCTGACTACCCGGGAATCAAGCTGCACAAGGAAACCCTTGGTAACTTGAAAAAACCCTCGCCAGTGATGCCGAAGCCCGATCAATCACAACGTGCTCAATGTAATGCCTGGCTTGAATGTTATTACACCGACGTCCCCTTGTTGCAGTCTAATATCAAATCATTAGAGGAACAAGTTACAGTGCTGTCAAAAGAGAGAGACATGCTTCAAACCAACGAGAAAAAACAAAAGACCACTGGTTCAATTGTCTTCAGAAATGTCGAGACAACAACGGCATTTGTCAAATCAAAATTATCATGATCTAAGCATCTTCTTACTGCCCAGGTATGAATTTCAATGTTAATTTTGTTTTATGAGCTGGTTTGAATTAATATAAAAGATTGGATTTGCTTTCAATTAGCTCTGCTCATTTTTAATAGATTCAAAATGACTCTGTTATTTTAGTTTTACCAAAAATGATATCGTTATGAATCATGTACAGAAGATTTGTTTGCTAATCTCAGACACAGCTATGATTTGGTTAATACGATTTTATTGTTCTCAGATTAGTATAAACGATTCGTTTGTTTTCGATTCTATTTGGGTTTGCTTTCGAATAGTTTTGTTTGTTTTTAATTAATTCAAAACAATCCTGTTGACTTAGATTTACTAGAAACGATTCTTTTTAGTTTGAATAAATATTCTCATTTGGATTATGATTGCATTCAACCTATATAAAAGATTGGTTTGCTAAAATCTTGTGGTGATTGATACGATTTTGCATAACGATTGTGTCAGCCCCAAACTGTTTCGATTCGTTCCTATTTGATTTGATTTGCAAACGATTGTTGCATGTCTTGAGTTAGCATAATTACTTGTATGAGTTGGATTGGTATCGAAGATAGATTTGATACTACTCTGCTAGTTTTGATTTTGAAAAATGATTCTGTCAAGTTCAGATTGACATATTTTGTCTCTATTGAATTCGTATGAAATACTTGGCTAAATCGATTATAGTCTGTTTTGAAATTGGTTCAAGAGTGTTATAACCCTAAAATGCACCATACAGGTTTACCTGGCATCAGGCCAACTCATGCCTCTTCCTAGCCAAAGCCATGCTGAGAAATTCCTCAAAAATCACTTGAAAACAAGCAACCCGCGCCCTAACTTCTCACTGGGC
>ML781636.1:1085455-1099145 GCA_009831015.1 Picea engelmannii | reverse complement strand
AGTTCATTCTTCCTGTGCTTGTCTGAGAAAAGGGGTTGAGATTTTGGGTAGAAAGTTAAAGGTTAAATCTGAAGGGTCATGATCTGCATATAGGCTTAGAACCCTAGCTTATTAGTCCGTAGGGTAAAATACCCAACAACAAAGAGATGATTTCGTTGGTTCCCCAACTGTCAATTGTTTCTGTCTGCTCCCAATTGGCAATAACAAACATTTGACATTTTGCATATATTCCTATCACCGTTCAGTTAAGAAACCACAATTTCGTTTGTTTCAATTTGCATACAAGTTTGGTTTGGTGTGGCATGAATGATTCACTTTGTTTGGAATTAGTAATTAAATATTTGGTTTAATAAGTTGAATATAATTTTGTTAAGTTTTGGATTGATTTTAAAACAATTATGTGCTCAAATTAGACCAACTACAGAGTCGCAAGATTCTGTAGCTAGTCTTAAAATTAGACTTTTGTCAATTTTATCAATAAAACATTATCTAAAGTTCTGTATTCTTGTCTACTTACAGGTACCTATGAATTTCATTGACAAATGGGACATGCTGTAGCAGTTTAGATATAGTTTTCAGTTGTTAGTCATAGGCAAAAAATAGGGACTTGGGAGATTATTCCCAGATTTTTTGTAATTTGCTTTGATAACTACTACAGGGGTGTTTTACCTTGTGGTCTTTAAATACTTGTCATTTTTTGTAATGAATGATCATCATCACTGTTGGGAGAACTAGACTATGGATTTATAATACAGACTGGGATGAAAGTTGATGTCTTGTAACAACTTTAGCTTTCAATATATCAAACTTTTGTTTCAAGTTTTATTCATATCAGTTTGCAATCAGTCATCGACTACTTTAGCTATCATGATTCATTGCATGTTGATGTGATTTGATTTATATGTTGTCCATATCTGTTGTCTCTTATTTCTTTTTAGTACAACAATTACTCTATTTCAGTTTAATGAATAAAGGTTTATCTTCTTCATTAATTGAACTATTCTGTACAAATCTTTGCATGCATATTTATCCAAATGTGTTGATTTGTAAATTATAAGATTGCTGTAAATTTTTATGTCTTGTTTGTCCTGTCATTTATATTTGAAGAGCACAGTTGCTTCCCATTTACGAGAATCTTGTGGATAATCTGGTGTGGGTTTTCTCCCACCGAATAGCTGAATCAACTATTGCATACAGGACAAACCTGACGCGTTACTTCAGGTCAGTTTGCTATTTGTTATTTGATAGTTAACTTATTAGTGTTATTTAAGTAGTTTAGATAGATATATGTATAGTTCATATTCATAGTTAGAATTATTATTTTAGTTGCTTAGCTTAAATAGTTTTTATTCAATTTCCTTCTCATAAAATTATAAAAATAAAAAACAATAGTTTGGTTGTCTTAGGACAATTTACAAATGATTTTTGCAGGTTTTCATTTAAATCTTTAATCTATAAATATTGTATATTTGTAATTGGATCTAATTCCATTGATAATTGAACATTTAATTTTATAGAATTATTACTATATAGTATAGATAATAGACTGTATATATTTATTTCAGATTTGTTTATTAGTTTGCTTTAATTTTTTTTTTTCTTAGATTAGTTCCTTTAGTTAGTTTTCTTTCATTTTCCTAGGATTTAGATCGGCTAACGGAGCCGATAAACCCGTCAGGGTGGATTATCCCAAACGGCTTGGGTTATTTAGACAACCCCGGACCGGATCCACTCTTCCAGTTGACGAGCGTTCATTTTCACCCGTCAACACAAGCCTGGTGAAGATCAAGGTGATCATGTGACAACCTTTCATTTATGGTCCTCATCAAACTCGTTGAAGGACGACTCTGTCTAGTTGCTCCTTTTTCAATGCCACTCTTATAGGTGGTTCTGTGAAGTGGTATATTGAGCTTGATGGCTCGAGGTATTCTTACTTCAATGACTTGGATATAGTATTATTGAACCATTTCGAGTTACCTGTGAGATACAATGTCGGCACCGAATTGCTGGCCAACTTTGAGAAAACCAAGGCCAACCTTATCTCGGATCATATCCAAGAATGGTGGGATAGAAAGAGACTGATTAAGGTCAAGGTGCCTCCTAATTTATTTCTTGAGTGGTTCTTGAAGTCTTTGGTTCCCTGCGTATCCAAGTACTTAGTGACTTCCAGAGTGTTTTCAGAAGAGGAGTCTATTATGAGAGCCCAACAGCCTGAACTGATCTACTCTCAGTCTGGCATGCTCTATGAGATATTTCCAGATGTGTCATGATCTACTCTCGATAAGACAAATAAAAATTATGGACCCCATTCCATCGACATTGTGGGCTCAACACAAAGAAATTCCACATACCTGTTGTCGAATCAGTTTCAACAATTGTCAATACAACACATTTTGGCCAGATAGACTACGAGTTCAGCTGTTACCCCTACCCAGATGTTGCATGTACACAATGTGAATTCGATGAATCCCAAGGAAAACCAACAGATCGTGGGAAAGAAGAAACAACGAAATAATAAGGGTAAAGGGGATAAAAAGGATACCAATAATGTTGGCGAGGGGAAAATGGAGAAGAAGAAGTCAAAGTATCCATGTAATATTTGCACGAAGGACCACATGACTCACCTATACCCTCATATTGTAGAAGCCAAAAAGATATTAGTGCAACAATAGCCTGTTGTGTTGACAGACGCTTTTCTGCAATGACAAAATATGGCTTAAGCTTCCACATTCACAAGCGCGGAAGGTGGTAGTTAGGGACCCCTCACGCCTACCAATAACAACCCGAACATGAATGCTTACATGATGAATGTCAATTCTAATTTATTGACCAGGACATGTGACTATGGAATGTCAAATTCTATAGAGAAGGGAAAGGATTCCACTAACCCGTAAAATCCTCTCCAAATCGATAAGGCGGTGGGAGAAAAAATGACTCACATCCCCAAAGGTGCATTTAAGAAGGCTTCCCATAATCCAAATATGAGGGCCACTCATAACTACTATGTTGTAGAGGATCTAGTGCAAACCCCTTGCATAATGTCTACTCTCAAAGTCGTCTAGAGTTTCCCCTCGTGGAGAAAAGCTCGACTATGAATGGAGATAGTCCTTATCCTATCAATCCTATGGATATGCACAAATGTTTTTCTAAGGGTAACATGGAAAGTATTTCTACAATGATTCCAATTGATATCTCCAAAACCCATGGTATCATGGAGAATGTTTTCATCGCAGGAGATTTCTCCCCGAAGATATTTGAACTTAAACTGATTTATTCAAAGATTTTCATGACGTTTTTGTCTAGTCTTACAAGGAGATGCCAGGCATCGATCCATGAATTTTTTAGCATGAATTCATGAATTATCCTAATGCAAGATCAGTCCAAAAGAAGATTCATCTAGTCAATCCTTGCAAAGTGGCAACAATCAAGGCAAAAGTAGAAAAACTATTCAAATTCAGTTTTATCTACCATGTATAATTTATGCAACGGGTGTCGAACCCGCTTTCAGTTAACAAGAAATATGGAATGATTTGTGTTTGTATGGAATTCTGTGATTCAAATAAGGCATGCCCAAAAGAAAATTTTCCTACCTCGTTTATCAATCAGATTGTTGATGACTGTGCAGGATGCAAGGTCTTTTCATTCATGGATGGTTTTTTGGGATACAATCAGATTCAAATCAAACTTGAGGATGAACATAAAACAACTTTTATTTGTCCTTGGGGTACCTTCTCATATCGAGAGATGCCTTTTGGCCTGAAAAATGTTGGATCCACCTTTCAGTGGGCCATGTCGTTCACTTTTCATGTCCTTAAACACATAGTCAAGGCATACCTTGATGATCTAGCATCACGCTCTCGAAAGAGATCTGATCATCCCACCCATCTTTGACTAATATTTGAATGATGTTGCTACTATCGAATTCGATTGAATCCTAACAAGTACATTTTTTTCTTGACATCACATCATGTTTTAGGTTTTATTGTATCGACAATATGGATCATGGTCGAGCCTCTCAAGGTTGAGGAAATAGCTCAATTTCCTCCCCCGTGCATGATACACTAGGTTTAGATCTTACAAGGGAAAGCAAATTTTCTTCAACGTTTTGTCACTAATTATGACAAGATCACTAAAGGATTTATGCATCTTTTGAAAAAAGGGATCTCATTATGTTGGGATGAAGTTTCTCAGTGCTCCTTTGAAGCGTTGAAATGTTCCCTAACGTCTTCCCCTCTACTCCAACCTCCTGATTATAATAGATGTTTCTTGTTGTATTTACGAAGTCGACCATAGACATGGTAATGGTTCAAGAAGATGATATGCTCGAAGATAACGTTATATATTACCTTATCTGAGGCCTGATTGGACCAAAACTCAACTACTCTCATGTTGATAAGATAGCTTTGGCGGCTATCCATATTGTCTAGCTTTTTCGTCAGTACATTCTTCTTCACAAGACCACCATCATCACCATAGTCAACCCTTTCCAATACATGCTAACATGACAGGTCATTAGTAGAAAGATCAGTATATGGATAGTCATCTTATAGGAGTTTGACTTGGATTTTGTTTATGTGAAAACCAAAAAGCCGTTGGTCTTTATCGAACTTATTTCAGAACTTCCGGTCGAGTCTAGTGATATCATTCCCAAAGAATCTCCTATTAATGGAGATATTTTTCTAATTGAATCTTCAGACCCCTGGTATGGATATATACTTATGTATCTCTAGACTTTGAAGTACCCTGTCTCTACTTCTCGTGATGAGTGTCGACGAATTTGACATCGGGCTCTATATTATCCTTGATGAAACATTGTATTGTCGAGGTGTAGATTTCATTCTTCAACAATGTTTTACCCATGAAGAAGCATAGCTCATTTTGAATGAATTTCACATTGGAGCATGTGGCGGTCATTTTTTCTGGGTTGGCCACAACCTAAATGATTCTACGTGTAGGTTACTTACATCCCTCATTAATCAAGGATTATGTGGAAGTGGTCAAGAAGTTCCACCTGTACTAGATCTCATGTCGGAAGATGTGGGCACATCCTACTCCTATGTTTGTGGTCATTGGTGTTGGTCCTTTTACCAAGTGGGGTATTGATTTTACTACATTTCACCTGAATTCAACCAAGGGGCATCGTTACATCATCATAGAAGTCGACTACTTCACCAATTGGGTCAAAGCTATGCCAACATTCAACAATGATGGAAAAATAATGACTCTTTTCATATTTAATAAGATAGTAGCAAGGTTTGGTATCCCGAAGGAGATTGTCACTGACCATGGTAGTCACTTCCAAAACAAAATGATGACTGAATTAACATCAAATATCAGGTTCAAATAGGAACATTCGTCACCCTATTACCCACAAGCGAATGGTTAGGTTGAAGCTGTGAATATGTCTCTCAAGACTATTCTTCGGTGGATGATCAATTCTACCTAATCGAATTGGAATTTGATGTTGTATTCTGCATCGTGGGCCTACCGAACATCTCTGAATATTGCCACCAGTTTTCCCCCTTTTCAAATTGTATACGAGATGGAAGCAATATTATCTATTGAATGTCAGATTCCTTCTTTAAAGTTGGCAGTGGAATTACTGTCAGACACTTCATCGCTTGAGTAACTCCTTCTATATCTAGAGAAACTCAATGAGAAGTTTCGTGATGTAGCCTTAGACAATGAGGCTCATAAGAAAGGAGTCAAGTGTCAGTAAAATTGGTTTGTTCATCCTCTGATTTTCTCCGAAGACGATCTTGTCCTGGTCTATGATCAAGACAAAGATCCCCTGGGGGAAGGCAAGTGCAAACCCATGTGGTTCATACCATTATTTGTGAAAGAGGTCTTGGATAAGGGAGCTTACTGTCTAGTTGATTTTGAGGGAAATTCCTTGGCGGAGCCTAGAAATGGGCTCTACCATAAGAAGTACTACTCTTAGGTTGGTCACCTGGGTGATTTCTTGTATATATGTATAGCCTCTTATACATTTTTGGCTTTTTTTTGTGTGGACGTGTAGTTATTTATGTCTTCTTTTTCACTATGGCATATGTCAAGTGAATCGAAGGTTTATTTTGGGTTTGCGGACAATACTAGTTGACACACTCGGAGGCTTGCTTCTATAGCTTGGGTGTTTTCACACCTGGAGGCCAGTTTCTATCTTTTGGAGGTATTTATCTAGGCGATGATAAAAACAATATTGTCGAGTACAACATAGTGATAGAATTTCTTCGTGATGCTTTGTCACATGGAATTTCTTGCCTCTGGGTCTACTTAGATGCCAAGTTGGTTGTGTCCTAGTTAAATGGGGTTTACTGCATTTATGATCCCACTCTACAATGATGATTCCTTAGGGTATGTCTCTTAGAACAATATTTCAATTACATTATGTATATGCCATTTAGATTGGCATATTGCTCACATATAAAAAGAAAAGAACACACGTACACATGTAAATACATTTGTAAAAATGTCATCCATAAGAAAAGAAATATGTAAAAATATATATATATATATATATATATGTCCAAAAAATAGTGTTATGAGTACATAGGTGGGCATGAAAGCCTCAAAAGTCATATGTCTACATCGCTAGGCTTATGACCTGAAAAAATACATATAGTACAAGAAATTCCCTCAGCACATCAATGGTCTAGTGCTATCTAAGGACGAGGCCTATTGGCCCTACTATAATGAACAATTATGTTTGAAAGATGTCGAAACAACTGGACCCAAGTTTGAGGCACCCATACTACATGTGGCTGCATAGAAGGGGGAATATCCTCGATATTGGCCAGAGGAATGGCATGAGTGAGCGCAGTGAGGTTGCACTCCACTCGTCACAAGACTCTGTCAGCCTCTCCGGCTGTGGGTCCTCTTGTAGGTGTTGGTCCTCCTACCATTACTGGTCCTTCCTAAGGTCAAGGACATTGCTGACTCTTGGAAAATTATATTGGTTGAACAGGCCCCACATCTGTACATAACAAATACACGAGTCAATAATCTATACACACATAAACAGGAATGATTTTAGGGAATAAATTTCGCTCATGGGCTAATTTTCCATGGTTTTTCCAAAAACGAGATTCGCTATTTTATAAATGATTCGCCCAAATTCTATAGGATAAAATTATTTTACCTTAAAAATCACCAAAATGTTACAAAAACTAAATAAAATCCTTAGAAATTAGATTATTTTTAGAAAAATATCGCCAATCATTTATAGTTGGCATATGAAGGATTAGTAAGATTCGCCAAGGTTTCTACATTTTAAAATAAATTTCCATCCTTAAAATCATCCCTGCACATAAAAAGGATATATATGAAAACTAAAAATTAAATAAACTTTAAAATATATGTTACCAATCTTGCCACTCTCCTCACTAGGAGGTATAGGCATATCTAGGTCTCTGGTGAAGTTGATCCCTTCATATGGGTAATCCTCGATCACCGGGATATGACATGCCCACCAGTCAAAAAAAAATCATCGAAGGCCTCTATGGTCCTCCCTCCACCCTGTATAGGAAACAACACTGCCCACCTGCTCACTGTTGCGAAGGAGGCTACATGATCCCATACTATCTCTCTAGGACTGAGACTAGGCACCCTCTCAAAGAAGAAGGAGCATAATATAGTACCAAACCCAAAGTTCTTGTTGGTACACCATCAAAAATCTATAAGATATCTCTTCATGAATACAAACATGGTGGTACTCCATTAAAAAATGGTGGCCTCCAAGCACTAAATGGCACAATGCATATGTTCCTAGGAGGCCTGATGAAGGGATGCATATCTAGTAATACTCCCAATCAAAAGTAATATCACACATAGAGAGAGGTTGGTGATCTTATGGATTGGCACATGAGAACCTACCTTCTCAATTTCAGCCTCACAATACATCTAAATATAGTCCTCGATGTTGAAAGGCCTTGGAGTAAAAGTCCTCAAGTTGATTGGTTCCCCTCTTCTTGAGAGCCCAGTAAAAAAATAGATATCCTCTATGGTTGGGGTCAGTGATTCACCCTATAGCATGAATGTCTCAACATCAATATTCCAATACTCTAGAAGATCATTGAGCAGCCTCAGTTGTGCCCTCATAAATGGAGACATAAATAAATTCCATAACCCACACTGTTTCAGTGTAGTGATGGCCAGAGGGTCCTCCTCAACCAAGACATTGAGCTCTTCATGCTCTCTCTCCCTCTAGTGAACATACATCCCGTTACATGGAAAAAATTGAGAGGATTCAATGATTTATTTTTATTTTTTCAAAGTACTAGAGGGTGTACGCAGGATGTTTTTTACACAGTCGCGTATCTACATGGGTTTTTTAGTATTCTTGCCAAGTACATACGGAGGATGGCCTTGGATAGCCCATGTACTATGAATCCCCACAATTCGTAGTGGGGTTAAGGTATTTATCAATCTTGTTTTCATCTTTCTCTTTATTCCTATTTCTTTCTTCGAAAAATGAAAAAAAAAAAATTACTTTATTTTTTCTTGTTAAAGCAGTTCTAAAAATAAAAAAAGAGTTTATTTCCTTCCATTTACTTTGCTAAAGTAGTCAAGGTTGTTATTTGAAAAATAAAAAGAGTCTTCATTTCAAATCTCTTTTCGATTTCCTAGAATTTAAATAGGTTGCAGTCAAATGAAAGAAAGTTTTAGGATTTCTTCATTTACAAGATCTTGAAATATCAATTAGAAAAGTTGATTTTACAAAGAGTTGGTTACAAGCTTTGATTTTAATTTCGAAGTAATTTTTTATTTCAAATGCTTTAAAGTTCTCTTCCTTTCATCTCTTCATAACACCATCAGTTTCACTACCGTAACCTTTGCATAAATCAAGCCTTAAAATTAACGCTTAATCTAAAAATTATTATACTTTATGTTGGTAGGGTTCACCTAATAGTTTAGGATTTTAGGGCCTTGAATTAGGTGTGAAGAGGAAACTCTTCAAGGCCACTTAAAAAAAAATTGGATTCTGATTTAGGGAGTGTTTAAATCTAGTGTCGTAAGAGTTATCCGAGACCCCCCTCTAACACAGGGGATAAACATGAGGTCGCGTGAGGAAAGTCAAAGGAGATAACCCCTCTGAAGCTGGACTAAGAATAATGGAGATTGTATATTGAGGGTCTTTCTTGAGGACAATACCGATCACATTTACCTACTAATATTCATGGACCTTGAATCCGTTTGATACCCTCAGTTGTCTTCTGTACCACTTTATTTCAATACCCTTGAAGGGATTCAGACCTTTTATCCTTCTCATTACGATCTGCCCGACTGTCGACTGTACCCGCTTGTTAAATGACTGCGATATGGAAGCCTAGTTGACCATATTTTATGGACTTACATAGGTGACTATAGGGGTATATTATGGTACCTAGGGTGGATGTTAGATCACGCTTCGTAGAGTATACCTAGAGGGTGCTTTTGTGTTCGAGTTTCACTTTCACTGACTAGTTTCTCTAGTGTCGATTAGTGTAACCATTTTTCCAACTAGATAGTCGACTGATTGATTTATCTTTAGGAAAATTTTTAGTGTGTGCTTTGGGTTCTACGCTAGTCAAACCTTATTGTGTTGTTTGATCATTTCACAAATTCAAATATCAATAGCTCCACCAGTTGCAAAGGCTTCAGGGCCTATCGTTGGTTACCTTGGATCCACCTCCACCATCGTTGAGACGAAGACTTAATCAGGAAGGGTCGTTTGAAGCGATCAGGCCATAGGAAACTGTGCTTGAGCCTACTATGCAAGGAGACTTTCCAGATCTGGAGGAATCCACCATATCTGACCTCGAAATTGAAGATTTTAGGCTAGTCAATCCTCCGATTACTGAGTTATCGATGCCAATCTTGATTCATATTGTCCCTCCCGAGGTGACATCTTCTATGCACCATATAGTTCTACGAGCAACAATGGAAGAGAATTATTCTACTTCATCCAGAAGTCCCCATAGTCCCTTTACATATACTACTACACGAGGCATCCTACCTACTCTCCCACCTTCGCTAGTCAGGACCATAGTTGGATTGAATCCCTTAACTTCGGGTAGCGATCTGATACCTTTATCGGCTTCGACCACTATTCCATTTTCTCAAAGTGCAAAAATACCTCCCTTCTCATATGGGATTCCCATCTTTGATAAAAAATCAGTTCTTAATTATTCTATCTTATAGACCATGGGTCTAGGGGCAGGGAGCTCAAACGCTCCCTTGCAAGGGTCAACCCTGGGCACTACTTTCCAATTTAATAATATCCCTTATGGTGGGGGTCATATACCTCTTGCATCCCCTTCACTTGGTGGTGCTTTTCAACAACCAATCGAGAAAAATGATAATTATAGCTTGTTTGGTGGAGGCAGTTCAGGACCTTTGTCTTATACAACGTCGATGGGATATATTCCATTCTATTTTCACGGTGAATTTTGGAATAATTATTTCTTTTCGACCACTTTGGCGACTGGGGCCAACCCCATCTTTGGTCAACATAACCCGGTGCAAGGTATGATTCCTTCACAGGGAGCGATGACTGGAGTTTACTCCACATAGGGTCTTTGGAATCCTTGACAAGGCTTGATTCTCTTGTAAGGGATTTCAGTCAGGGTCAACCCATTCCATACTCAATGGAACCCTGGGAAAGGCTCTATACCCATGCCCATCGGATTGGCTGGGGGCATCCCCTTCCATAGTCTTTAGAACAAAATGCAAGGAGAAATCCCTATGCAAGATATGTCATCCAATTTTGGGAGTAATTCGATGACACATCCATAGATGCCTTTTCCCTTTGCTAGTCAAGACCATGGTTTCTACCAAAACCCTGGACAACAGTCCAAATTTTCCTGACAACCTGGTGCCAGTCAAAATCTAGGGCCCTCTTTTCCTATAAATAATTCACAACCGAAACTACCCTTTCTGGAAACTCTACATCTTCTAGACTTGCCGAGATTACTGAATGACTCAATTTGTCATGATCTGCATTGGCCCCCCATGCCAACTAAGCTTCCATTGGATATTCCAAAATTTGAGGACAAGCCTGGTGAAGATCAATGTGATCATGTGACAACCTTTCATTTATGGTCCTCATCAAACTCGCTGAAGGATGACTCTGTCTAGTTGCTCCTTTTTCAATGCCACTCTTATAGGGGTTTTTTTGAAGTGGTATATTGAGCTTGATGGCTTGAGGTATTCTTACTTCAACGACTTGGATATAGTATTATTGAACCATTTCAAGTTACCTGTGAGATACGATGTCAGCACTGAATTGCTAGCAAACTTTGAGAAAACCAAGGCTAACCTTATCTCGGATCATATCCGAGAATGGTGGCATAGAAAGAGACTGATTAAGGTCAAGGTATCTCCTAATTTATTTCTTGAGTGGTTCTTGAAGTCTTTGGTTCCCTGCATATCCAAGTACGTAGTGACTTCTAGAGTTTTTTCAGAAGAGGAGTCGATTATTAGAGCCCAACAGCCTGAACTGATCTACTCTCAGTCTGGAATGCTCTATGAGATCTTTCCAGATGTGTCACAGTCTACTCTCGATAAGACAAAGAAAAATTCTGGACACCATGCCATCGAAATTGTGGGCTCAACACAAAGAAATTCCACATACCTGTTGTCAAATTAGTTGCAGCAATTGTCGATACAACAAATTTTGGCTAGATAGACTACAAGTTTAGTTGTTACCCCTACCCAGATGTTGCATGTACACAATGTGAAGTCGATGAATCCCAAGGAAAACCAACAGATTGAGGGAAAGAAGAAACAACAAAATAATAAGGGTAAAAGGGATAAAAAGGATACCAATAATGTTGGCAGGGGGAAAATGGAGAAGAAGAAGTCAAAGTATCCATGTAATCTTTTCATGAAGGACCACATGACTCACCTATACCCTCATATTGTAGAATCCAAAAAGATATTAGTGCAACAATAGCCTGTTGTGTTGACATACCCTTTTCTGCAACGACAAAATATGGCTTAAGCTTCCACATTTATAAGCGTGGTAGGTGGTAGTTAGGGACCCCTCGCGCCTACCAATAACAACCTGACCATGAATGTTTACATGATGAATGTCAATTCTAATTTATCGACCAGGACATGTGACTATGGAATGTCAAATTCTGTAGAGAAGGGAAAGGATTCTACTAACCTGTAAAATCCTCTCCAAATCGAGAAGGTGGTGGGAGAAACAATGACTCACATCCCTAAAGGTGAGTTTAAGAAGGATTCTCATAATCCAAATATGAGGGCCACTCAGAACTACTATGTTGTATAGGATCTAGCACAAACCCCTTGCACAATGTCTACTCTCAAAGTCATCCAGAGTTTCCCCTCTTAGAGAAAAGCTCGACTATGAATGGAGATAGTCCTTATCCTATCAATCCTATGGATATGCACGAATGTTTTTCCGAGGGTAACATGGAAAGTATTTCTACAATGATTCCAACTGATATCTCCAAAACCCATGGTGTCGTGGAGAATGTTTTCATCGGAGCAGATTTCTCCCCGAAGATATTCGAACTTAAACCGATTTATTTAAAGATTTTCACGACGTTTTTGTCTAGTCTTACAAGGATATGCCAGGCACCGATCCATGAATTTTTGAGCATGAAATCATGACTTATCCTAATGCAAGACCAGTCCAAAAGAAGATTCATCTAGTCAATCCTCGAAAAGTGGCAACAATCAAGGCAAAAGTAGAAAAACTGCTCAAAGTCAGTTTTATCTACCATGTATAATTTATGCAACGGGTGTCGAACCTGCTTTCGGTTAATAAGAAATATGGAACGATTTGTGTTTGTATGGAATTCTGTGATTCAAATAAGGCATGCCCAAAAGAAAATTTTCCTACTTCGTTTATCGATCATATTGTTGATGACTGTGTAGGATGCAAGGTCTTTTCATTCATGGATGGTTTTTTGGGATACAATCAGATTCAAATCAAACCCGAGGATGAACATAAAACAACTTTTATTTGTTCTTGGGGTACCTTCTCATATCGTAAGATGACTTTTGGCCTGAAAAATGTTGGATCCACATTTCAGTGGGCCATGTCGTTCACTTTTCATGACCTCAAACACATAGTCAAGGCATACCTTGATGATCTAGCATCACACTCTCGCAAGAGATCTGATCATCCCACCCATCTTCAACTAATATTTGAATGATGTCGCTACTATCAGATTCAATTGAATCCTAACAAGTGTAGTTTTTTCTTGACATCACATCATCTTTTAGGTTTTATTGTATCGACAATATGGATCATGGTCGATCCTCTCAAGGTTGAGGAAATAACTCAATTTCCTCCCCAGTGCATGATACCCTAGGTTCAGAGCTTATAGGGGAAAGTGAATTTTATTCAACATTTTGTTTCTAACTATGCCAAGATCACTAAAGGATTTATGCATCTTTTGAAAAAAGGGATCTCATTCTGTTGGGATGAAGTTTCTCAGTGCTCCTTTGAAGCACTGAAATGTTCCCTAACGTCTTCCCCTCTGCTCCAACCTCCTGATTATAATAGATGTTTCTTGTTGTATTTACGAAGTCGACCATCTGTTACAGGTATGAAATAACTGAGAGGGGGGGGGTGAATCAGTTATTGTAAATTATTAACAATTTCTCTCAATTTTATCTTCGAATCATTAATCTTAATGGCAGCAAGTCTTTACTGTGAAAACCAGTGTTATAAACA
>ML781636.1:1049623-1078950 GCA_009831015.1 Picea engelmannii | reverse complement strand
CAGCATTCGTGTTGCAGCAGTCGTGTTTCAGCATTCGTGTTGCAGCAGTCGTGTTTCAGCATCTGTGTTCGCATTGATGTTGCAGCCTCTGTGTTCGTATAAACAATCTTGATCATCTGCGTCATTCTTCTGTTGTAGCCATCGATGACAACCTTAACCATCTGCGTTAGCTTCTGTGTTCCAACGCTGTTTCAGCACTGTTTTTCAGCGTCTGTGTTTGCATTTGTGTTGCAGCATGTTTCAGCATCTGTTCTTCATAAACAATCGATTGCCATCAATGACAACCTTGATCATCTGCGCCTTGATCATCTGTGTCATCTCTGTTGTAGCCATATTTCCAACACCATCGACATGGTATTGGTTCAAGAAGATGATATGCTCGAAGATAACGTTATATATTACCTTATATGAGGCCTGATTGGACCATAACTAAACTACTCTCATGTTGATAAGCTAGCTTTGGTGGCTCTCCGTATTGTCTATCTTTTTTGTCAGTACATTCTTCTTCACAAGACCACCATCATCACCATAGTCAACCCTTTCCAATACATGTTAACATGACAGGTCATTAGCAGAAAGATCAGTATATGGATAGTCATCTTATAGGAGTTTGACTTGGATTTTGTTTATGTGAAAGCCAAAAAGTCTTTGGTCTTTATCGAACTCATTTCAGAACTTTCGGTTGAGTCTAGTGATATCATTCCCAAAGAATCGCCTATTAATGGAGATATTTTTCTAATTGAATCTTCAGAACCCTGGTATGGATATATACTTATGTATCTCCAGACTTTGAAGTACCCTATCTCTGCTTCTCGTGATGAGTGTCGACGAATTTGACATCAGGCTCTATATTATCCTTGATGAAACATTGTATTGTCGACGTGTAGATTTCATTCTTCAACAATGTCTTACCCATGAAGAAGCATAGGTCATTTTGAATGACTTTCACATTGGAGCATGTGGTGGTCATTTTGTTTGGGTTGGCCACAACCCAAATGATTCTACGTGTAGGTTACTTCTATCCCTCATTAATCAAGAATTATGTGGAAGTGGTCAAGAAGTTCCACCTGTGCTAGATCTCGTGTCGGAAGATGTGGGCACATCCTGCTCCTATGTTTGTGGTCATTGTTGTTGTTCCTTTTACCAAGTGGGGTAATGATTTTACTACATTTCACCCAAGTTCAACCAGGGGGCATCGTTACATCATCGTAGAAGTCGACTACTTCACCAATTGAGTCAAAGCTATTCCAACGTTCAACAATGATGGAAAAACAATGACTCTTTTCATCTTTAATAAGATAGTAGCAAGGTTTGGTATCGCGAAGGAGATTGTCACTGACCATGGTAGTCACTTCCAAAACAAAATGATGACTGAATTAACATCAAATATCAGGTTCAAATAGGAACATTTGTCACCCTATTACCCATAAAAAAATGGTTAGGTTGAATCTGTGAATAAGTCTCTCAAGACTATTCTTCGGTGGATGATAAATTCTACCTAATCGAATTGGAATTTGATGTTGTATTCAACATCGTGGGCCTACCGAACATATGCGAATATTGCCACCAATTTTCCCCCTTTTTAAATTGTATACGAGATGGAAGCAATATTATCTATTGAATGTCAGATTCCTTCTTTAAAGTTGGCAATGGAATTACTGCCAGACACTTCATCGCTTGAGGAACTCCTTCTATATCTAGAGAAACTCGATGAGAAGTGTCGTGATGCAGCCTTAGCCAATGAGTCTAATAAGAAAGGATTCAAGTGTCAGTCAAATTGGTTTGTTCATCCTCTAATTTTCTCCGAAGACGATCTTGTCCTGGTCTATGATCAAGACAAAGATCCCCTGGGGGAAGGCAAGTGCAAACCCATGTGGTTCATGCCATTATTTGTGAAAGAGGTCTTGGATAAGGGAGCTTACTATCTATTTGATTTTGAGGGAAATTCCTTGGTGGAGCCTAGAAATGGGCTCTACCTTAAGAAGTACTTCTCTTAGGTTGGTCACCTGGGTGACTTCTTGTATATATGTATAGCCTCTTATACATTTTTGGCTTTTTTTGTGGACGTGTAGTTATTTGTGTCTTCTTTTTCACTGTGGCATATGTCAAGTGAATTGAAGGTTTCTTTTGGGTTTATGGACAATTCTAGCCGACACACTCGGAGGCTTGCTTCTGTAGCTTGGGTGATTTTCACACCTGGAGGCCAGTTTCTATCTTCTGGAGGTATTTATCTAGGCAATGCTAAAAACAATGTTGTTGAGTACAACATAGTGATAGAATTGCTTCATGACACTTTGTCACATGGAATTTCTTGCCTCTGGGTCTACTTAGATGCCAAGTTGGTTGTGTCCTAGTTAAATGGGGTTTACTGCATTTATGATCCCAATCTACACCGATGATTCCTTAGGGTGTGTCTCTTAGAACAATATTTCGATTACATTATGTATATTCCATTTAGATTGGCATATTGCTCACATATAAAAAGAAAAGAACACACATACACATGTAAATACATTTGTAAAAATGTCATCCATAAGAAAAGAAATATGTAAATATATATATGTCCAAAAAATAGTGTTATGAGTACATAGGTGGGCATGAAAGCCTCAAAAGTCATATGTCTACATTGCTGGGCTTATGACTTGCAAAAATACATATAGTACTAAAAGTTCCCTCGGCACATCAATGGTCTAGTGCTATCTAAGGACGCGGCCTATTGGCCCTACTATAATGAACAATGATGTTTGCAAGATGCCGAAACAACTGGACCTAAGATTGAGGCACCCCTACTACATGTGGCTACATAGAAGGGGGAATATCCTCGATATTGGCCATAGGAATGGCATGAGTGAGCGCAGTGAGGTTGCACTCCACTCGTCGCAAGACTCTGTCAGCCTCTCCGGTTGTGGGTCCTCTTGCAGGTGTTGGTCCTCCTACCATTACTGGTCCTTCCTAAGGTCAAGGACATTGATGACTCTTGGAAAATTATGTTGGTTGAATAGGCCCCACATCTGCACATAACAGATACACGAGTCAATAATCTATACACACATAAAAAGGATATATATGAAAATTAAAAATTAAATAAACTTTAAAATATATGTTACCAATCTCACCACTCTCCTCACTGGGAGGTATAGGCATATCTAGGTCTCTAGTGAAGTTGATCCCTTCATATGGGTAATCCTCGATCACCGGGATATGACGTGCCCACTAGTCAAAAAAAAAATCGTCGAAGGCCTCTATGGTCCTCCCTCCACCCTGTATAGGAAACAACACTGCCCACCTGCTCACTGTTGGGAAGGAGGCTACATGCCCCCATACTATCTCTCTAAGACTGAGACTAGGCACCCTCTCAAAGAAGAAGGAGCGTAATATAGTACCAAACCCGAAGTTCTTGTTGGTACACCGTAGAAAATCTATAAGATGTCTCTTCATGCATACAAGCATGGTGGTACTTCATTAAAAAATGGTGGCCTACAAACACTAAATGGCACAATGCATATGTTCCTAGGAGGCCTGATGAAGGGATGCAGATCTAGTAATCCTCCCAATCAAAAGTAAGATCACACGCAGAGAGAGGTTGGTGATCTTATGGATTGGCACATGAGAACCTACCTTCTCAATTTTAGACTCACAATACATCTAAATGTAGTCCTCAATGTTGAAAGGCCTTGGAGTAAAAGTCCTCAAGCTGATTGGTTCCCCTCTTCTTGAGAGCCCAGTAAAAAAATAGATATCCTCTATGGTTGGGGTCAGTGATTCACCCTCTTGAATGAACGCCTCAACATGAAGATTCCAATACTCCAGAAGATCATTGAGCAGCCTCGGTTGTGCCCTCATAAATGGAGACATAAATAAATTCCATAACCCGCACTATTTCAGTGTAGTGATGGCCATAGGGTCCTCCTCGACCAATACTTCGAGCTCCTCATGCTCTCTCTCTCTCTAGTGAACATAAATCTCGTTACATGGAAAAAATTGAGAGGATTTAATGATTTCTTTTTATTTTTTCAAAGTACTAGAGGGTGTACGCGGGATGTTTTTTTACACATTCGCATATGTACATGGGTTTTTTAGTATTCTTGCCAAGTACATATGTGGGATGGCCTTGGATAGCCCATGTACATGCAAGGCCTCTCTTTTTACAAGATTTCTCCCCCTCCAAACATAAAAATAAAGAATAAAGGAATTATTGAATTGTAAGTGTAGGTGTTTTGTACTTACTTGGTCCAAATAGAAGGTCATTTCATCCACTGAAGCTCCTAGAATCCACTCTTTTAGCAAAGGGGTTTTTTGACCTTTTGGTTGATTTTCAAATTGCAATGGTAAAAATGATATGTCCACTTCTATTTATAGACTTTTTAAGCCCCTTTTTCCCCTTTTTTGGCCCCTTTGTCTTTTTTTTGGCTTGGTGATCACTCAATTTTCACTTCTCAGTTTTCTATTGGTCATTCCAGTAATCTTTTCCTTTCGGTTTGGTAATTTTTTGAGATTGGTCACATTTTTTGGTATCCTTTGGTAAAAGTCATTTTTCTAACTTTTTGCATACAAGTTAGGATTTCATTCCCACTTGCTGCATCTCGTTGTAATTTTCATAATTAGGTGGTACAACCTACCTTCACATGGATGGCCTAGATAGATCCTTTGCTTCGTTTTGGCATCCATGCTGTCAGTGATGACTATAGTCTTGGGATTCCTTTCTAGTCTTGTCATGATTACATAATGAAGCCTCGTTCTTTTGTTCATAATCATCATAGGACTTACCCTCAGGACTCCCTAATGAGCATGCTTTGTTGTCTTTCAATATCGCTTTGAAATGTGAAAGAAACATCCAATGACACTGTATTTATTCTTTTCGATCTTGTCCATATTAACTGAGAAAAGTATCCACCTGTAGTCTTCACTAAGCCCTTTTTAGAATCTCTAAAAATGAAGATATTATCAAGTGATCTTGTTTCCCTTCACGTTTCCAAATTCAAATTTGATGGCAGATATGTTTGGCGGTAGTTTACCTGTTTTTCAGTCCAGATGGATAATTTTATGAATATAGGTATGCTCTAGGAAATTTTGTTCTCTAGAAGAGTATTCTCAAGTGTAAGTTTAACCCTTTTTCAGGCCCGAGGGACTAAATATTCTAAAAAGGAACATTCTCCTTGGTTTTGGTTTATCACCTTTGGGCCTTGGAGATTACTTACGAAAAAGGAACCACCCCAGAGTCCATAGTTAATCTATTTTTAGACTCCCTAAAATTGAAAAGATCATCAAGTGACCTTTTTCCTTCACACTTATTAAATTGGTTAAGAAGAACATCTATTGGAATGAGTTTAACCCTTTTTCCAGCCAGTAGATTATAGTGGAAAAAGGTACAGCTCGAGAGATTTGTCTCGTCAGGAGAGTTATCCTTGGTTACTTTTATACTTTTTCAGGCTAATGAGACTAAACTTAGAAAAAGGATGTGAGTCCATAGTTAAGCTCTTTTCAGACTCCTTAAAATTGAAAATATTGCAAAGTGATCTTGTCTTTGTCACACTCGTCAAAATGTTTTGAATAGACATCTTTTCAGTGCAAGTTTAACCCTTTTTCAAACCAACTAGACTAAATACAAAAAAGATACTCCATGGAGTCTTATTTTTCATTTTTTCAAACTCTCTAAATGTGAAAAATCTATCGAGCTTACCTTCACTGGGCTCGTAAAAAAATTACATAGAAGGGGTCTCCCTGTGTCATGATTAATTGCATTGTGGGTCTCATCTTTGCGTATTTGGCATAATGATGGATCCATGTTTCTCTCAAATGAACCTTTGAAGCATTCCTCATACGCAAGCTTTGCAATATTTCTTGCCTCCGTGACCTGACACCTTGACCAATGGAGGAATTTTCCCCGAGTTTCCTTATCCTGCACATGTGTCCTTGCCTTGAGCATTAGTATGTTCCATGCTCTTGGAAATAGTTTTATTTCTCGTGAAACTCGTTCCTCCTTTGTAAAATAGCATTATTTTATTCTTTTTCAATCTCTTTAAAAATTAAAAAAGAAAAAAAAATCAAATATTCCAAAAAGAGGGGACGAGAAATACACATTCTTTTTTTGGCAGCAAAGATAGTCTCCCTTGGAAAAAAAACATCCTTTCGTTTGTTCATCAAGCATTGGGATATGGTATGATCTTAGGAATTTGTTCTCTCTACATAGAGCTACATCCTCCTCCATTTGGTTACTCTTCCAAACATATGGAGAGTTTGCGTTGCCTCCTGCATCACAAACTTATGTCAATATCATGTTTTCTGAGTTTGATCATCTTTCATGCTTTTGTCCAAGGGAATTTTTTACTCAACCTGAGTCATCCCTTCTACATTTTGTCTCTTGACTTTCATGAGTCAACCATCCCAAGAGTCTAGTCAACTTCATATTTGAAATCGACGAAGTTCTCTGCCTGATCATCGAGATCCTCATGTCTTTTCTCGACGGATTGCCGAAAAGATCATAGTAGTCAGTCCTACACTCCAATTGTACTCCTACCTAAGTTTTGAATATCTTGAAGTTGTTTCTCAAGCTATGAAGACTTCATCTTCAGCCATAGGCATCACTATCTTCTTGAACATGCATACAATACTTGTATATCTTCGATTGATTTTGAGATGTAGATACATTATGTATTGCTCGTGGATACAGTTTATATAGTTATATGACATGGATCTACATTCTATTTGATTGGAATCCATGATTCATTTAATCTCGAGCATGGGTATGACCACCTCAGAGAGACAATTTTTGTTTTGTAGAAGACACCTCTCGAACTTCGGTTCCGAGCTCACTCGATTTTGTACATTGGTGAAGATGTTGTAATGTATTTTGGCCATTAGTTTCTATTCTTATATCATACATTAGGGGCATCTTTTATAGCCCTAAAATTCCCTACTCATGCATACATGGCATTGGCCCTCTTACTTCCATAATTTTCCAAATCATTGTTGAGAAACTATACTTATAAAACAATTTTTAGAGCATGTGCATGCCATGAACACTACATCCCACGTATATATTCTTGTTGCATGCTATAAATACCACGTATATATGCTTGTTTCACAATACACAACCCACGTATACCTCCAAAAGTTGCAAAAATTAAAAAGTTGTAAGGAATTCACAGGCTATTCGAGGCTTCCCACCCAATTCACCTGCGATAGCCCGTCCCCTAACTGAATAACCATCCCTTTGTCATATAAAGGAGGTGTTGGGGTCTCATTTCACAACCAAGCATAAGAACGATGATACTCTTCCCAATTTCACTTCCCTTCCTTTCCCAAGCATTTTCTACCTTTTGTGAGTTACTGCCTCAACATTCCCTCTTCAGCCCCTTTTCTTCCAGTCAATCCATTCCCTTCGCTTAAGGTTATTAGTATATTGAGAGAAGAGGCCTATTGAAGCTGCACTAGGAGCATTGTAAATAGGAGCTTGGACAAGTTTAGTGGAATGGTCGCCGACAAGGATTGTAAGTTTTAGTATTTGTTTGATGAATAAAAGAATCTTTTTTCCCTATCCAAAATGATGATGTTTTGTGTATTTTATTTGATTTATACATAGCATTTGATATATAACCCTAATTCATGAATGGAAATAACATTCTTGTAGCCCTTATTTTCCTATTCTTGGATGCAAGTCAGCTTTGGGAGGAGACTTTAAATCTTTGGAGCTACAGAGCTTGAGGAGATCATCACCAGATGTTGGATAAAAGGTACAGTTACTGATATTCTCTTCTATTGATTTCAGTTCATTTATTTTGGTATGTTTGGGGTAGTGTAGAAACTAGGTTGAATTTTAGATGGTCATTTGCTCTTTCTATATTCTAAACCTTGGTATAGTTATAGGGGGATTTTCCCACTAGAAATCCCTACCTTATACTCAAAACCCACACATAGTTATACATTGATATTAAGGCTTAGACTGTTACAAAATGGACCAAATGGTCTTACTACTACTAACTAACTTTTTTCTTCTACATGATGGCTCTTGAATATGCAATAATTTTTTTTTGTACATGCTTAGTTTTTGTTGACTTGTCACGTGGTTTTCTCCTACACAATTCCCAAAACTTACCCAAAATGTCTTTCTTCGACAGGCCTCCAACAGTCACTTGTGGCTCATCCTGAGCCACTTCAGGATTTCTTCCAAGTCTCCATGAACTTTTGAAATGTCTCCTTTGCAGTTGTGATCTTTTCTCTTGCTCATGTTTCCAACTACATAATTCCCTCAGTTGTCTCTGTAGTAATATGGGTTTTCAACTTTTCTACACTTTCTTGCATTACCTGCTTAACCATGCCCTGTGCAACTACTACTTTTGTTGTCACCTTGTATGCTTCTTCCTACAGTGTTTTGATATTTTGTATGCAAGCCTACTACTGTGACCTCATCTGGTTAATCTATTAATACAATTTTCTATTCTCTACCATTGTTGCCATCATCATTTCCATTGCTACTCATTACTTTGTTAAACGTATGTTCCTTTTCCTATGTAGCTTGTAGCTTTTGTTCAATTTCTTGTAGTTCTATGTCTTCTATAAGCTACGTCCATACTCCCGTGATTTCTTCATATAGCTTGGCTCACTCTACTTCCATACTTTTTATTCCCTCCATGGTTTTTTTCACCATCTTCTCCCTTTTCACCCTCTCCCTGGTGGAGTGCTCAGTATTTGGCACGCTTCCAAATCAGTAATATTTATGTGAAATCCCTAAATGAATTCACTGATATTGTTAACTTGTTCTTCTAATGGGGCATCTTCCTCCCTAGAA
This sequence comes from Picea engelmannii, assembly GCA_009831015.1. Taxonomy (NCBI): domain Eukaryota; kingdom Viridiplantae; phylum Streptophyta; class Pinopsida; order Pinales; family Pinaceae; genus Picea; species Picea engelmannii. The sequence continues at coordinate 1,070,162 of ML781636.1, read as the reverse complement.
ATTTCTGTAATACTATTATAACCCCTCTGGACCACCTGTTTCACCCTCTCTATCCTCTACACGGCCTCATCCTACTCTAGCCTAGGTTTATCATATTATGCTTGCAATACATCATTATCTATGAATTCCTTTGTTAAATCCATCAAAATTGACATCATGTGTAATTGTATTTTCTATTTCACGCTCCTTTTCAATCCATGTAGAACTTCTACCAATAATTCAGATAGAACCAAGTAAATATGACTAAGTTCCTTTGCATGCTCCTGTAATTATGTCATAGGGAACTCTAAACCTCCCACTACTATTTTCATCACCCATCACTCTCCTAATATCATAGATGTGTGAGATGTCATCTGCTACACCTCTGTTGTGTTTTTCTTCCTCTCCATCTACTCTTGTTCTCCTCTTCTGACTTGCACAATACTGGTTGTCTCCAAAATCTTTCGCAGTGCAGAAATTTGCACTTGCACATCCAATTGTCTTTCTTCTTGTTCTTGTGTCACTCGCTCAAAATCCTCCTCATTAACCTCTTTCAATTGATTTTCAATATTTTCTAATTCATCCTCTAACAGGGAATGTGTGGCCACTTTCTTGATTTCTTTCCTCTTTGTTCATTGCAGTATTGTTCTTTCTATATCATGTTTCTTATTCTTCTCTCCTGACTGTGGTACTGTATTTTGTGTTCCTCCTACACAATATCCTTCCTATTCTTCTTCTTCATCATCATCATATCCTATTTATTCTTCTTCCTACACTCCTTGGCTTATGCCATCACACCTTCTGGTACCTGATCCTTGTGACATTTCCTCAAAAACTTGTAGGAAAACACCTACATTGTGAACCAGACTATATCATCCTTGATGCTTGCAACATCCAGACCGTGTGCACCTTTGAATGTGTTTTACTTGTCCTTCATTGTTTTTTCCAATGCTTTCTCCTTTGTCTTGTCTTTGAATAATAGTGATGGGTATTCCCCTTTTGATGGAAGCATGCTTATCCATGCAATAAACTTTGTGTCTATGGATATTGATCTATCTAACCATATAAATCCTCCATGTACACAACTCAATAATAAATTAACACAAATATTTATCTCCACGCTCCTACCAAAATGTGGAATATCAAAAAGATTCAAAATACCTGTCTTTTGTAGCCCTGTCGCCCATTCCTATGGATATACTATGATTCTTGTGAATCTAGGGTGAGTCTTATGCTTTTGTACTTATCGGGAGCCAATTATGGAAACTTCTTCACATATATCAAGTGGTGGTCTTCATACCTTAGGCTTCCTTTTGCATTGAGCATATCTTCCTCAATGATCACAACTCATGGAATTTCTATCTCTACGAGTTCATACTTCGGCTCTTTCTGTAACTTTACTTCTTTTTTTTTCGGCTTCTTTGGTGGTAGATAGTCCCTTGTATATTGAACCAGGGTTGACCCTGATTCTAATGCTCCCAATATTTCCTTGGTCACAAGTATCAATGTCTTCCTGGTGCAATGTTTATTTGGATATGAAGAAGCTTCTCATGCCTTCAATGGCACCATTTATATATGCAACTTCTTCTTTGACTCTTTCTATGTTCACTCGACCCTTTTCTCTTATTTCCCTCTATGAAAAATCAAATGACAATAAATTCTTTCTGTTGACCCTTCAACTTATTTTATCACTTGTTGCCTGTTGTTTCTATTCTTCACACCCAAACCTGTAGTCTAATCCAACTTGTACTTCACATTCAATTATTTCGATACTCTACAATATGGATCATGGTCTAGATATTTCTAATCTATCATGGTCTCATCATCACTTTCCATTTATGACTACACATATCCACTAATTCATCACTATGATCACTCTTTAATTCTTTTCCCATCATGTAATGTCTTTAATGTATTTCCCTCCCTCTAGGCATATCTCTTTCGCACTTCAATATTCCTTCCTGCACACGGTTCCTTCCTCTTTCCACATCTTTGCGACAATTTTTGGCCTTATATCCTTAGTCATTTATCCTTATGCATCATTTCAACCTTCAAATTCTTTTGTTTATTTTCTTCTTTTATTTATTTTTCTCTTCTATAATACACTATAATACAAGTACTATGGTACACTTACTGCATGCTCCAACTAGTGCATGGAAGTACAACTATCCCTATATAGTTTCAACCCACTTCCATTAACCAGTCCTTCCACAAATTCTCCATTCAGTTTCTCCAACTAAAAAACACCTGCATTTTTCACAAACCTCATCACATATGGACCCATCCAATACATCTGAAACTTCCTAGGGTGCTGCAAAAACTTGTTTTCATAAATTAAAACTAAGTCTCTTGTCTAAAACTTATTTTGTTTAATGTGTTTGTCATGACATTATTTCATGCGCACTTTCTGAACTTGTTGATGGAAACCTACGAAAAAAATGATCTTCTTCCAACTCTACTAGCTTTGAAAATCTCTTCTCTATTGCGTTAGAATCTGTAATCTCTATTTGTGCAACAATGTGTTGACTTAGTACTATGAACTAAATAGGCATAACAACGTCTTGGCCATACACTAGTATGAATGGGGTATGTCCTATCAAATTCTTACTTGTAGTCTTATATGCCCATAATACTATTGGAATCTTCAAGTCCTAGTCATCTCGCCTTACATTACACACCTTCGTCAGTGCATGTTCTAGTATCTTATTGAATGGTCCCACTATTCCATTTTCCTGAGGATGATACAACGTGCTCTTTTGATAATGAATATGAAACTCCTATGTCAATGATGGAATCATCGTATTTAGAAAACGAGTTCCCTGATCACTCATAAGTATTCTTGGGCAGCTAAACCTTATCATCACATTTTCAAACAAAAATCATGCAGTTGTCTTCATGTTTCAATATCTTACAAGTTATTCTCTAGCCTATCTATCCAAGTAATATGTTGTATTAATGATGCATCTTGCTCTTGATCTCTTCAATGGTGGATTAATCGTCCCAACAAAGTCAACTTCCCATTTATCACAAGATTTTAATGTCACTTGTGTTACTAATGACATTTCATCTCTCCTAGAAGGCTTCCAAATTCTTTGACAAACATCACAAGTCTTACAAAATTCCTTGGTGTCCTTATGAAGGGTAGGCCACCATAATCCTGCACGAAAAATATTTTGAGTTGTTGATTTTCATGTGTAAATACCTCCTGCAACCCCTTCATGTCCCTTTGAAAATATCATATGTCTTTCATGTTCTAATACACATCATTGCAAAATACCATTTGCACCTAACTTCTACAAATTTCATGTTATAAGTTTATAGTTTGCAAACTTTACTACTAGTTGCGTCTTCTATGCAACTTTAAACTCTGGTGGGGTTACTCCTATGCTGAATAAATGAGCTCTATTTGTAAAATATTCATTAACCATTTGTACTGAAAATAAGTGTGCATTTGGTAAGCTGTCATCCAACTTTCCTACATCTTCTCCTAATAATATGCCCGATAAGTGATCCTATCCTAAATTAAATTTACCTGGTTTCAAAATTACCTCAAAGTCATATTCCTGAAAAAAGAATATCCATGTTCATATTCTCCCCCCTAAAAATAGCTTATTGAACAAATATATTAGTGTAGAATGGTCTGTATACATCTTAAAGTGTGAACCCAACAAGTAATGTATGAACTTCTGCAATGCGTACACCATTGCTAATCCTTCACGTTCTATCATGGTGTAGTTCTATTATGTATTTGACAACTTCTTTCTTTCAAATGCAATTGGATGATTTATATCTCCTTCTTCGGGATGAGCTAACACTACACCTAAATATATAGATGACGTGTGCACATGAACATGGAACTCCTTCTTCCAATCTAGAAATATCAAAATCGACGCGGTAACCAATTTCTACTTCAAAGTATCTAAACCTTCCTGACATTCCTCACTCCATCGAAACTTTTTCTCCTTATTTAGCAATATTTCCATTAGAGATATAATTTTTGTATATCCTTTAATTAACTTCTTGTAGTACCTTGTAAGACCCAACATTTCTCGTAATTGTTGTATTTAAGTTGGCAGTGGTAAATCAACAGTCACAATAATCTTCGTGGGATATACTAACAACCCTTTCTTACACACTACATGGCCCAATAAGATACCAAATAATGCACAAAAAATGAACTTATTTATTTCAAAGATATATGAAACTGCCTACACCTATCCAACATCAAGCACAAAATTTCAATATGATCTTTTAATAGGCTAAACACCATCCAATACTTCTAAGAACTTATGGATGAACTCTTTAAATGCTACTACAACCACCCTAGAGAATATTGTTGGTGCATTGTTCAATACAAAATGCATCATTGTGTACTGAATATCGAAAATGTAGTATTATATATATATATATATATATATATATATATATATATATATATATATATATATATATATATATATATATNTTCTTGCACAATCTTGATATGAAGAAAACCCTAAAAATACATCCTTTAATGAATATGCTTCATGCCCTCCTACATTATCCAACATTTCATCTGTAAACGGTATAGGAAATGGATCATGTAAGTAGACATCCTTTAATTTCCTTATATCTACACAAATCACCCCTCTTCTCTTATTATCCCCAAAAATCCCAAGATACCGACACTTTCAACATACCTGCAAGAAGGTAAAGTCTCACCCGAGGTACCTATGGGGACTATAGGAACCAGGCTTCTGCAATCATGAAGGGAATAGGGGTCGTTCTAACATTCATTCTTACCTAGAATTCATTCAACATGCAATATACCCTGTGCATGAAATCATAACAACATAATAACCTATGACAGATTCATCTTACTTAACCATTCAACATATGAGCAGAACCATCAGATACATATTCATATTAACCATCCATGCATTACATGTGCACCATTAACAAAACATAAAAGAAACACATCACAACATACATCATGACATATATATTTAATGTTGTTCACCCCAACTAGGCTATCTCTACAATGGATAGCTTCTTATATTATTCATGTATATTCATTCCTTACAATAGGTGTGCACTGTGCTCATAAAATATACATCAATTCTTCCCAAAATGCCCTAGTTGTTCACACATATAATGCACACTTAGCTCCTTTTCTCATCTGTCACTTTGCTCTCATCTTTGAATCTAACAACAGTTCCTTAATTGATCAACTCACTCTAACTCTCAACTTAATTCTCTCCTCATATCTCATCCCTACGTTCTACCCAAAACCCATACATAGTTATACATTGATATTAGGTCTTATCTCTTTACAAAATGGACCAAATGGTCTAACTACTACTAACTAACTTTTGCCTTTTGCGTCTTGACTCCTGAATATGAATTAAAAGTCTTATGTGTGCACTGCTCCTTTGGTGACTTGTCACATGGTTTTCTCTTGCACGATTCCCAAAAATTAGTCAAAATGTCTTTCTCTAATAGGGCCCTAAAACTCACCTATGGCTCATCCTGAGCCACTTCAGGATTTCTTCTAGGTCCCCATGAAATTCTAGAATGTCTCCTTGAGAGTTGTGATATTTTCTCTTTCTTGTGTTTCCTACTACACAATTCCCTTGGTCATCTCTGTAGTCATATGGGTCTTCAAATTTTTTTTACATTCTTGAACTTCCTACTTGATTATGCCCTATGCAATTGATACTTTTTTTGTCACCTTGTATGATTCTTCCTGAAGTGTTTTGATCTTTTGTGCATGAGATTATTGCGTCTCCCTCATCTGGTTCATCTCTGAATATTATTTTCTATTCTTTTCCATTACTTCCATCATCTCTTTTGGTGGTAATGTACTCATTACTTCCTTAAAATTATGTGCCTTGTTCTTCACAACTTGTAGCTTTTGCTCAATTTACTACAATTCCATGTCTTCTCTTAGTTGTTTCCATAATCTTGTACTTTCTTCATATAGTCTGACACACTCTTCTTCCATACTTTTGATGTTCTCCATGGTTTTTGTATTCATTTTCTCCCTTTTCTCCCTTTCCTTTGGTGGAGTTCTTGGTATCCAATGAGCTTCCAAATCAATAATGTTTGTGTGGAATCCCTGACTAGATTCACTGACCTTTGTCACTTTCTCTTATAACATAGAGTCTTATTCTCTAGGAATTTTTGGAATAATATTATAAACCCCCTGGACCACCTATTTCACTCTCTCTATCCTCTATGTAGCCTCATCCTGCTCTAGCCTAAGTTGATCATATTCTTCTTGTAGTACATCCTTATATGTGAATTCCTTTGTCAAATCCATCGATGTTGACATCATGTGTATTTGTAATTCCTACATCACGCTCATCTTCAATCCATGTAGCACTTCTAGTGACAATTGAGATAGCACCAAGTCAATATGACTAAGTGCCTTTGCATGATACTTTAATTCTAGCATAGGGAAATCTAAATCTCTTATTTCTATCTTCATCATTGGTCTCTCTCCTGATGTCACATATGGGTGACATGTCATATTTTGCATCTCTATCATGTTTTTCGTGCTTATCATTTTCTCATGTTCTGACTTGTGCAATCTCGGTTGTCTCCAAAATTTGCCGCAATGCGACAATCTGCTCTTGCACGTCCAAGTGCCTTTATTCTTACTTCTACGTCACTTGTTCAAAATCCTCCTTAGTAACCTCTTTAATTTGATCCACAATATTTTCTAAGACATCCTTTGATAGGGCCTAGGTGGCAACTTGATTCATTGCTTTCCTCTTCTTTCATTGTGGTACTGATCTTTCCATATCTTGTTCCTTTCGCTTCTCTCCTAATTGTGGTACTGTCTTTTGTGTTCCTCCTGTGTCATATCCTTCCTATTCTTCTTGTTCTTCATCATCTTCTATTTCTTCTATTTCTGGTTGTTGTTTATTTAGCTTATTTGTTTCTAGTACTAGGGTTTTCCATTCGTTCTCCCAGTCTTCTATGATCTTCCCCATGTCAACCTCTTTCAACTTGTATCTTCATGTTAGCCACTATTTCTATGGTTCCTTCTTGGCCTAAATGTACATATGATATATTTCATCCTTGAAGGGAACAATCCCATTGTATGATTCTACTGCATGTGTGCTATAGCGGGAAAACCCCTCTACGGACTACACTAGGGTTGTAAATGGTAGGCACTCCTAATTTTTATCAACAATCCCGACATTACCCCACAATCATACATAAAAGACAAGGTATAGGGATCCGCTAGGCATACCTTAAACTCTGTGTCCGGTGTCGATCCCTTTGCGCTTAGTTGTTTCCTGACTGCAAGTCTCCTCCCAAGGCTGACCTGCTTTCATCAATAGACAAACAAGAAACTACAAGAATACATTCTACATATGGATTACTGGGTTAGACATCATAAACAATAAATATAAACAAATCATATAAGTTTAAGATGTCATTTGGTGAGACGAAAAAAGTACTTCTTTATATTAATCTCACAAAAGTCACTTACAATATGAGACTGACACTGCTCCTCAAACTGGGTTGTGGGATCCTCTTCACAATACACCAACTGCTTCCACGTATCCTTCTCCTCTTCATTTCTCTCTAGGGGAATGGTAAGGGTTTGCAATGGAGAAAAAGGGAATTCTGGCTCAAGCTCACAATGTGGTTTCCGAATATTGGAGCAAAGGGGGAATATGGAAATGGGCATAGTTTCTATGCTCTCGTGCTTCTTCTTTGAAATGGGACCCCAACCCCTTCTTTTATAGGCCAAAAGAGATAGTAATGGTTGGGGTAACTAGCTATGGGTGGTCAAATGGTTAAGTAACGGCCCAGAAACTAGTATCCTATGCAATTTTCATTTTTCCTGATATTTTGTGAGTGTATGCGGGCTATAGTGGGTTAGCAGGCATGTGTATGTAGGCAGTGGTGGTGCAGGGCACGTACACCTTCAAAATTATTATTTTTAGAAGATATTCTTCAATGATGTCTTGGAAAATATAGAAATTTAGATGGCCTAATGCCAAGTATGCATGTCTAGTGCAATTTAGGGTTATAACATATTCCCCCTAATGTGTGAGGTCAGAAGAGCATCTGATGGCCGAAATCGGTAGGGGTAACCACAAAACCACTTTGAGTCAAGGATATATCCATCCAAGACTCAGAGAGAGATCTCTCTATCTGATATAGCTTTCTTGAGATTAGATATTAGGCTAGTTATGCAGAGCATGGGTTTGTTTATGGATTTTGAATTGGTTTGGTTGAGACATAAAAAAGGACCATTGGGAAAAATGGAGTCAAAGGTAAAAGACGATTAAATTAATAAATAACATAGACATATGTAGCCAAGAAATATAGTCATATCAATGGATTCTTATAATTTGTGAGGTGGAGAGAGGAAAAGATCAGGGGTCATTTCAAATGCAGAGCAGAGTTTATCTGAATTCTGCATTCAATCTTTAGAAGAAAACATAAACATTGTCTTTAATCCAGATCAGGGTGTTCATGACAAATCCTGAGCATACTCTTCTTATAAGCAATGAGAACAGAAAAACAATATGAAAAACAAAGGAATAATAGTTTACATAAGAGAAAACTTCACCACATAAAATGACACAAGAATCTGCAAAATAAAGTCTTTGTATTCATTCATTACAGTCCATTAAAGCCTGTGAGAATTTTTACATTTTTGGTCAGCCCAAGTCCCAACCCCTTATTTCATAAACGTTATAGGCTTTAGAGCCTTTACATAACGGTTCAAGATCCTATAAAAATGGATCTGAAATACTTAAAATAGAATAAAATCAAAACTAGTATGATATGTAGGATCAAGTCCTACTTTAAGGGTCAAATCTTTAACAATCTTCGACATCTTCAGTCATATTCAACAACATTCAGAACTATCTGATATCTTCAATAAATTTCCAAATGATGACAAGGCATTTCAAAATCTTGTTTTGACAAATAAGCAGTTTTTTGACCAAAAATTGAAAAGCCACTTAACCTCCTTGCCTTAGCATCTGCCTCAAAAACTGGAAATAGATGATGAATTGTATCCTTTTGATATTTATCTTTCATTTGGAACCCCTTTGAGACAATCCGGAAACAAAAATCTCAGATCTGAGAAAACAGATGAGCATTCTACCAGTTTCTGCATTTTTGGTGGCTTACAGGTATAAAACAGAGTAGGATTAGCTGTCGAAAGAAAATATTTCGGCAGCTAACAACGCTTTGAGGAAAACAAAGAATATGTTGAAAATCTTGAGTTTTCCACAATCTTTCAAAACTGCAAAAATGGAGTTACTTTGATCTACCTACTCTTTAGGATCCTTATTTAGGTTCTCAACAACTTCTACTAGAGCTTTTAAATCAGGGTGTGCTCTTGGATTAGGATTTTTAAGACTTAGTTTGATCCTTAAACCTCTTACCTCATCTTATGTGTTGCTTATAGTTTGGTTTTGGGATTTAATGACCCTCTCAAGCAACTTCATCTCTCATATTTCTTTTTTAATCTTTTCATTCTTTGATGTTGACTTCTTTTCTTTGCTTGTTGATGCTTCAGAAATCTCCAGGTCTGGAACCTCTGGTGAAAAAGGTGCTTCTTCAAAATCAACTTGCTTAGGAACCTCTCCTTCTATTGACTCTAAATCCTCCTCTGAATCTGTATAAGGAAGATTCATGACATTTTTGTCAGGGGCACTAGCTTTCCCTTTTGTAGCTTGACTAAAATCAAGATTCCTTTTATCTCTCTTAGACTTAGAAGAAGAAAATGGCTCCTTTATTTGTATTGGGGAGATATCTCTTCTTTTCCTTTTACTGCTCATGGGTGTAGAAGATTTCTTGGATGAGATCTTCTTCTTGTCCTTGGGCTGGGATTTTGGTTCAAATTTTCCCCAAAAAAAAATATGCTCCTAAGTCTTATTACTCCTCTACAATTCTTCAAGCACTATAATCTTGATAAGGTTGTGATGGGAGAGCCTACCCTACACCTTGCTAGGTTTGGTGTGGACCTGGTGTGTCATTTTTGTCAAGCTTTTGTGAAGGTAGAAGGGAAGATTCAAAGGGTATCTACCTGTAAAATGATTCATAATCTTGAAATGGTAGAACATTACTCTACCATATCTTCCTTCACATGTGATGTATACCTAAATTGCTTTAATAAAATGTTGCCACTTTTCTTCCAAGAAGGATCTAGGGATATATTTCTTCCAAGTGATACATTTGTGTTCAGGCTTGATATAAGACCTGAATTCAATGTATTTAGTAGTGGTTGATTTGAACCATATTTCACTAGTCCAAGGCATCTCTGTTGCTGCTGCAACAATGGCTTCATTAACTTGTACCTCAATTGTTCCAACTCTGGACTTGGCTCCATCAAAGGTCAATGCAAATGCCTCATCCACACCTTGATGAAATCCTTGGAGTTTTTCACAAAACTAGTAGCATCCAACATCTTTGAACATCTGACAAATCTCAGGGTGAGATTCCAGATATGTTATGTCATTAAGCCCCTTCCTGAGCAGACCTCCTCCCTTCTTCATCTGCAAAACTAGTTGTCAGTACCTGCAATACAATAAAATTGGGATTGGGGAGACATAGTGGTGCGTATAGGGGACGAATTGAAGTTCAGGCAGAGGAAAAATGTGTGATATGGGGGAAAAGATTTGAACAAAAACCCTTGATAAAGAATGAAACTCAAATCACAGTGATGATTGTATCATTCGACCAGGATAAAAAACCATGTGATAGATCAGGTAAAGATGAATGATGTGGGCTTATGATGATCTTAGTTGGCAGTAGAGAATTCAGATCTTACTATATTATGGTTTAAAAATCTCACCGAATAATCATAATCAGACATACATCAATTGCCAGATCGTGTCATTATCCAATTTCAGTCAATTTTGGCAGCACTTGAGATGATGATGGTGTGTGTACTACCGATGGTTCAAGATTATAATGGGACAGACCGACCATTGGAAAAATTATGTGCTTTCGTCAGCTTAGAGAGCCTTTCACATGCCATTTTAGCTACCAAAAGTGACAAATTTCAACAAATTAGAATGCTTTGAACAATGACCCTTAGCTGTTGAAAGTGAAATTTGGGAGTTTTTCTAAATAAAAGTATAGACTCGTCACTTCTTGAAAAGACAAGTAAAAAACTCATCCTAAAGACACTTAACTCAAGAATAACAAAAAATATTTCATATAATGATCGATCCTATCACCTACTGACCATAACTTGGGAAAATTTATTCCAAGAGGCAACAAGACCAACAATCCAGGAACTCCATCATGAGACCCACCAATCATATCTGAATCATCAAGTATCCTATCATTATAGGGCACTAACACTATGTACGAAGTGAGTGATTCCAGGAACCAGAGTTCAGTAGGTACCATCTGCAAAAAATAACAATTTGTCTCACTGAGGAAGACATACCCATTCTTGGGATGAAATAAAATCATGGTTACCAATCAAATACACTGCATATGGATGTCATATAACTATATAAAGTGTATTTGCGAGCAGTACACAACATATCTACATATCAAAATCAAAAGATATACATGTATGGTATCCATATTCAAGAAGCCAATGATGTCTGATGGTTGGATATGAGGTCTCCGAAGCTCGAGAAATAACTTCAAAATCTTCAAAACTTGGGTAGGAGTGTAATATCAGTGTATAAATTCACTACCCAGAGGTATTTGATAGATCATCAGGAACATACAAGAGGATCTTGGTGATCAGTGCAGAGAACTTCATCGAATTTGAGCAAGGACTTGATTGGTCTTTTGGGGTGGTCGGGCATGAGGACAAGAGACAAACTGTAGAAGGGCCGACTCAAGTTTAGTAAGACTTCCCTTAGATGAGAGCACGACAAAATATGAGACTCAGGAAGCATGTAATTGACATAAGTTCATGATGCAGGAGGCAATGCGAACTCTCCATATTTTTGGAAGGGTAACCGAATAGAGGAGGACACAACTCTATGCATTGAGAAAAAATTCCTAAGGTCATATTGAATCCTAGGGCTTGACGAACAAACAAAGGGATGTTCTTTGTCCAAGGGTGACTCATTGTGTTGTCAACAAAAAGAAAATACTTTTCCATTCCTCTTTTTGGGGTGTATTTGATTTTTTTTTCTTTTTCAATCATTTTAGGAAGCTTGAAAAAGAATAAAGAATGTTATGTTACAAAGGAGGATCAAGTGTCACATACATAATAGTTCCAAGCATTAGGAATACATTGATGCTTAGAGCAAGGGGACATATGCATGAAAAGGACACTCAGGAAAAATCCCCCATGGGTCAAGGTGTCAAGACGCAGAGGCAAAGTGCTACAAGGCTTGTGTATAAGGCATGCTTCAGATGGTTCAGTTGAGAGCAACATGGATCCAGCATTAGGCCAAACACACGGGAATGAAAATGTGATTAATAAGACACAATGATAACGTCCTTCGATGTAATTTTAATGAGCCTAGCGAAGGGAAGCTCGGTGGTTTTTCATTTTTAGAGAGTCTGAAAAAAACATAAAAGGAGACTCCACTAGGGTACCTTTTTCGAAGGTAGTCTAGTCGGTTCGAAAAAGGGGTAAACTAGCACCGAACAGACGTCTATTCAAAATCATTTTAACGAGTGTGACAAAGACAATATCAATTGACAATCTTTTTAGATTTAAGGAGTCTAAAAAGAGATTAAATATGGACTCTGTAAGGGATGTTCTTCAAGACCAATTTAAAGAGTGTGAAGAAATAAGGTCACTCAACCATCTTTTCAATTTTAGGGAGTCTAAAAAGAGCTTAACTATGGACTCTATGGGGGTTCCTTTTTCATAAATTTAGTCCCTCAGGCCCGAAAAAGGGTTAAATTTATACCTGAGGATACTCTTCTAAAGAACCGAGGCTCCTAGAGTATAACTTTGTTCGTACTTTTGACCATCCAGACCGAAAAATGGGTAAACTATTGTTGGACATACGTGCCTTCAAGTTTCATTTTAGCGAGCATGAAGGGAAACAAGATCACTCGACAATAGTTTCATGTTTAAAGGGTCTAGAAAGGGCTTAAAATAAGACCCGTTGTGTTTTGGGAGTCCCGAGGGTGAGGTCAAGAGTGATAATGAATCATGCAAATGAGGCTCAAACTCGTAATCAAGAAAAACTATTAAGAACTCCCAAGCCTATAGTCATTAGTGATAGCATGGACACCAAAATGCAACCAGGATCTACTTGGGGCATCCATGTGAAGGTAGGCTCTACCACTAAATTACAACACTTCTAGAGCAGGAGTGAGGGTTTCGTGTCGAAATCCAGTGAGATCGATCCTATGGAAAATCGAAAAAGACAACGAGGTGCAACAAGTGGAGGTGGAATCCTATCTTATATGCACAAAGTTGGAAAAATGAATTTTTACCAAAAGACCTTTAAAACTGACCCAACTCTCGAAAAACTTCCGAAATACCCAAAGTAACACTTATCGTAACATCCATTGATAAACTCAAGAACCATAGTAAATGATTTTCAAGCTAGAAAAAATCACAAAAATGGGCCAAAAAGTCTATAAATAGAACGTTGGCAGCTCATTATCACCATTGTAAATTGAGAATTGACCAAAAGTCAAAAAACAACCCTTTGCCAAAATAGTTTATTCCAGGAGCTTCAATGGATGAAATGAACTTCCATTTGGACCAAGTAAGTACAAACTAGCCTCTCTTGCATTCCCATTCTTCAATTTTTCATTTGTTTTTGTTTTTTTGGGGGGGGCTGACCTTTAAAGAGGTTTGCCCTACATGTACGCGGGCTATCCAAGAACAACTTGTGTGTACACATAGGAAGAATATAAATTTCCCATGTGCACATGCGACTGTCCCCAAGACAACCCGCGTACACCCTGAACTAAGTAAAAAAAAATGAAAATGCAAGAGTTAACTCTCCATCCATTTGTTATTTTGTAGAATGTATGTGCATTGGAGAGAAAGGGAACATGAGGACATTGATTTTTTGGTCTCAGAGGACCCTGTTGCTATCATTGTCTTGTCACAATGTAGGTTTTTAAAGTTCTTCCAGTGTCTGTCTATGGGGGCACAACCCAGGTTTCTAAATGCATTCATAGATTACTAGTATCCTAATGCAGAGGCATTCATGCTCGAGGGGCAGTCACTGACTCCAACGATTGAAGATATTTTACTTCCTAACCAGTCTCTCGAGGAGAGGGGACCCAGTCAACTTGCATACTTTTTCCCTCGGACATCAAAACATCGAGGAGTTAATTGGACTCCATTGTGAGGCTAGTACTGATAAAGTAGGTTCTCAGGTTCCTATTCATAAGATCATCAACCGATCACCCAAAATGATATTTCTACTCATTGGGTAGATCACTAGATCCGCAGATTTGCATCAGGCTTCCTGGGTTCACATGCATTGTGGAGTACAATGATTAAATGCAGGGATTTTTGACTGGAGTACCACCATGTTGGATTTCATGAAGAGATAGCTAACAGAGTTTCGGATATGGGAGCACCGAAACTTTAGGTTTGGGACCATTTTGTGCTCCTTTTTTTTTGAGAGGGTGCCTCGTCTTAGTCCTTGAGAGACTATACGAGGGCACGAGGCATACTATCATTTAGACTCATACTATACCCTATAGCACACCTCCTTTCATGCGTCCTTCACCTACTCCATGGGGATGATCCATCGGATTCATAGCCACACCCCGAACAATGGGGCATCTGCCTAACCACTGGCTTTGTCCTGCCAAGCTTCTCTTCCATGCACCATGGTTGGGATTGGGAACTATACCAATAGTGGCTCGGCATCGGGGATCTATGAGTTTTTCAACACCCGGAGGTAACCACACAAGATATTGTGGTGCATTCCCAGGTTTCTTCATTGTTTTAGCGAAGGTTCCTGCAGCTCGAGTCGGATTTGTGCCTTGACCTGGATTACATTCAATATTATGCACCCATGTTTCTATACGTATATCGGTGGATGGTATGCAATTTCCTACTTGATAATGCGGATCGAGTATGTCGTATATATAAGCCTGGGGCTGTGGCCAAGAAGCAGCCCACTGACTGCTACTATTACTACTACTATTCTCTAAGGGGTGCCCTTCCACCCGGCCTTCATTCGCTGTCCGAACAAGGAAAGGTAAGGTATGGTCTATCAAATTATGGGGTTGGTAGCCACCTAAGTTGAATGAGGTCGAAGGTTTGGACCAATCACAATTCGTCACCATCTTGCCTGCTTCCAATTGATGACCAGCTGATATATAAGTGTTTACCTAAGACGCCACACCATCACTGTGTGTGCTGGGGCTCGGCTCCCGGACCGTACGTGGGCTGCCTCATACGGCTCTTCCTAAGACCCAATTTGTGTGTGTAGGTTCATAATTTGTTACAGAAACTATGATCTATAGTGACAGAATGGAGGTGATCCCAGAATGCACTATATATCTACGTTGCTTACCTGAGCATAGTGTAAGGGATACCCTTCCCTTGGGTGGGATAACCTGACCTCCCTTCGCGGGGCAAGGGTGAGGGTGTTAACGCTCACTCATCATATGGGTGAGGGAACGTGAAGTTGGATCGACCGTATGGGAGAGGGGACGAACCACTTGCTCGACCAAAGAGAGAGCAAGGAAAAACAGCTAGCAGGGTTGTGATAAATGAAGAGATGGTCGGGCCAGGCTACAATGCGGCTATATATATGTAATTATAGAAAAAGGCCTAGTTATTAAGACCAAATGCCTTATATTGCCACTTGTGGACCCAGTTGAGGTGATTCTTAATCCTCTATCTCAACGAGCAAGAAACGAATGAGACATATCCATCCTGTTGTGATCCTTTCTTCATATTGCATATTCAACAGTTTACCACAGCCTGGTACTGATCAAATCTGGTGTAGATAGTAGTACTTTTCCATTGAGATTCTTCCCATTTCCCTTTTTCCACTAATAAGAGATAGAAATATAGAGAGCATTATATATGATATTATTAAATTCCATATTTCACTAATAAGAGAAAAAGTAATTGTGCAAGTACCCCATTCTTTTCAGAAGTCCCCTACTTTAAATAAGCTAGTTCCCTTCCTGAGCGTTAGCGAAGCATCTGTACCCATTTAAAAATAAATATACCTTTCTATACAGTATCCATTCAAATCAAAAGAAAGAGAATAAGCTAGAAGGTAAGGTCTTCATCCTTAAGTTAAGTTCCCCCTAAGCGGAAAGAGAATAAGCTAGAAGGGATTACTATTATTATTCCTATTCCATTCCTGTAAATCAATTGTTTGTTCTACTGATGAAGGCTAAAGAGGATACAGGCTAAGGGTTAACGGTAGGATATAGGCTAAGGGTTAACGGTGAAAGGCAAAAGGAAGGTGAAAGAAAGGCTTGGTGTTGTTCTAGGTTGAAGGCTGCTTCTTTCTGTCGGGCTGGGCAAAAGGCTTCATTCAACTGGTTTTCATTGTCCGTTCATTTGGCGGGTGATTCGTAAAGCCAGCAAGAAGAAAAGCGTTGAACCTAAAAGCAAAGTGCTTCCATCCCAGCTATCACATGGAAACGTTCCAAAAGGGTATAGTTCAGTCATAATAAGATCCATTTTAGCACCCAAATGGCGGAAGCTGTGTCGGACCCCCTAAATATTAGAGTTTATTAGACAAAACCAACAACTGAGAAGTTTTTCTTGATCTCCAATATGTTTTTTCTCTATCGTTTATAGATTTCACGGGATATGGATTGAACGTTTATTGTGTGATGTGCACCTATATATATATATATATGGATTTCTAGAGATGTCTATATTCTTTCTAGAGATATAGAGATTGGTATAGAGAAATAGATCTTCTTGTATGGAGATGTTTATATATTTATTATAGATGGATTTCACATAATAGAGAAATATCATAAATGGAAATCCTTGGTGATAAAAAAAGATTTTGAGTACCCGAAGTGGGTGTACCCTTCCTCCGACCTAATAAAAACCTGGTTTATCTAAATCAAAATAGTTAATCAAGTTCAATCAATCAATGCCTCTCCCGAAAGACGTATCCTACACGCACTCACGCAGAAGACCTCTCCTCCACCACGCCAGCCGTCTGTCCAATGCCCTCCTCTCAGAAGCCATTCATAATCGATCAATCAATCAATCAATCAATCACTATCCGCACTCGCTCGCCTCCTTTACTGGCATTTCCTTCCTAGCATGAATGCCACATTGTGTCTATTGATGGTCCTCAGGTGCATTGTAAGTAATGCCTCTTCATTTATTCCATTGTTCCGAACTGTAAATCAAACCTGAGTAGCCGGGGAGCCAAGCCCATGAGCAAGGCCAAGTATCTCCCAAGATGAGTAGCTCATCTGAGTATCCCAGTTGATTATTCCAGTCAAATAGCTAGGCCCATCAGAGTAGCTCGGTATCCAAGCCAAGTGGAGTCTCCTAGGTGGGAACCTAACGGTTCTGTAGCAGTGAGTGAGTTCGAGGTTCGAGGAATTCTGTGGTTCCATCGATTCATAGAGAAAGTTCATGAAATGCAAATATTGAGTAATAAGAACTCAATTTGAGTGTGGCCCTGAAACTCTCTCTCTTTAGACGCCATACACAGAGAGACATTCAGGTCAGGGAGGTTGAACCAGTCACGCTAGTCAGAGAGTTTCAGTTTCATTCAGGCAGGTGATGTAGTGCCCAGCGTTATGAGGTGCACCCATTCCACTAACTCAAACATTGCACAGTCAAGTCACCAAGTCCAACAAGTTAGGACACATGCCAAACTTTAGAAGAGAGTTTGCTATCACGATTTGAGGCAAGGCACATGAATAACACAATGCAGTGAAATGAATATGTGCAACCACGGGACGGGGCTATGTGCAGTTAATTATGACTATGCACAATGAAGATGTGCTACGAAGAGGTCATGGGGTGGGGATATGTTCAATTAACAATGAGGTGGTGCCACGATTAGGTCCAGTGAATGAAGAGGTGATACCTAGGCGATACCATCCATTTACAATTTACTACAGCGATGTTATATACGTTACACCCCGAGCTTCATGTTTCTGATTGATGCTTACTTACTTGAATAAATTCTAGTTGTTGATTTTGTGTATTGATCGCTAGATCGGTCACACACACACACACACCTGTCTACCAGGGACTATATTAGACATGAACCAGAGGCCTCTCACCTTGAACCTTGGAACTTTAGCCTTACCTTTGGCCAAGTCCAACAAGTCCAACAGAAAAATCCTTTACCCTCTCAACAGAAGAATTTTCCCTTTAAACAGAAGCCAGAATCAAAGCCTTTTGCCTTTGCCTTTCGTCTTCATCCTAAGCCCACCAAGCCTAACCTAGGGAGGATTTATTTATTGATCTGATTATTTTGATTGATGGATCCCACTCGATGGAGGAGTTGGAAGGAGGAGGATGAATCAAGATACCCGATCCAGTCTTCCGGGAAGGGATAACCAGAAGACATAAGCCTAAACAAGGACAACAGAATCCTTTAATCATAATCCTTTCACCTATCAACTCTAGCCTATTAACTTTAGCCCTTCAACTTGAACCTTTGCCTTTCCCATATGGTTCAAAAACAAAAAGGCTATTTCACACATTTTTATTTATAAAGTTGGGGCTTACGTGGGTCCGCCAACATACTTAAGTTGTGACGCAGGTTTCGAGACACTCGATACCGCTACTCCATCCAGGGTTACATGCACTTGATCTATGTAACATTTTGAATAATCTCATATATAAGGCAAGTTACCGCACCTAGAATAAAGGGCCATATTTAAAGTGGATACGTTGCTACTTCAGCATCACCATTGGAAGCAGACAAGTTTATGCTAAACAGACCTAGGCAGATTATAACTGATGATAGGCCGCAGTCACACTGCCATCGATTTCTGGTTGGTCAATGAACCAGGGGGGGTAGGGAGAGAAAATGGGTTACACCAGACGAGATAGATTAGGCTATGTTACCAACTCATGGAGGAGGGTGTTCACTTATTTATGTTCCTATAAAGGAAGGAAGCCCTCTGTTTTCCACCTGCCCACCAAGCACTCCAAGCGAAATACCCACCTATAAACCACTTGGCTTGGCTCACCGGGCCCCGTAAACCGGCCTATTAAATCAGCTGGGCTCCTGCTCACCTACTTGGCTTGGCTACTAGGGAGGCTCCCGGGTGGGATGCTTGCTTGAATAAGTCATCAAATAGAGTTTCTTTCAATACAAATATTATTCTGATAGGAAGGAGGGTGGGTTGATCCCACTCTAACGTATGGAAGAGAGAGGAAAAAGCACGCTATAATTGTTGAGCTCATTGGGTAGATATTACATAGATAATGCAATATACTCCTATTTGGTTGGGACCTGACTTTCAGTCTTCCTTTGGAAACTAATAAGGAATATTTCCTCCTTGGGGATAGACAAAACTATGCCTCATACATCACTTTGAAATAGGATGCTATTGATTGAACCAAACCTAAAAGTAAGAAATCGGAAGTCTCGCACCAGGAGAAGAATGAGGGGGAGGAATAACTAATTCTTGAACAAAGAAAACACTTTATTATTCTGTTTCAATTCTTTCGGTCAGAGAAAACAACCTATTCTTTATGCATTCATCGAATGATAAATTACTACAAGTGAAGGAGATATACGATTGAAATGACGGAAGATACAATATTTGAGAATCGTATCTAAGATGACTGGAAAAGTTGAAACAAGACCAGATATGATTCGTTCGTTATGGGAAAAGCCAAAATTTTCGGAGATCAAATCGATCATCAGTTCCCAACCATGGGGTGAATGAAACCCAATACATAGATCAATTGCTAAAAGAATGAGAAAAGCTTTCATTGTATCGCTCAGACTATAGAAGAATTCTTGGATCCAAGAATTGAGAATGCCAAGTTTATTCTTACCCAGAATGAGATAAGAACTTATAAAAGAAAAACCTATTAGATTTTTTAATAAATGTGAGATTATCTTAATACAATCTTCATTGTACATTTCGACCAATTGGATTGTTTCTTTGTGAATCTCTATACGAAGATCTTTTTAATCTGTTCCCGAAGAATCTTCCACCATTCTTTCTAACAGGAATAGTTCTTCTATTTTCTCAAATCTTCCCAGAACATTTTCTTCCTGGAGATAATCAAAAAATTTCTGAGATTGACCTGTATTCCACTAAACATGCAAGATATCGTAGGGAAGCTGATGCTTTATATTCGACCACTTCCAATTCATGAATCGCTAACGAACCTGATTCACTCGTCACTTCTGTCTGAAATCTAGACAAAGTACGAGTGATAGAATGAGGTATGGGATCCATAAATTTATCTATTGTGTAATTGTTTGACCCCGAGAAAAAAGATCCTCAGAGAAAAAAGAAAAAGGTTCACTCCAAATGAGTGAGACGGAGCATAAGAAGATCATTCCCCGATATTTGATCCAGATCGTTTCTATCTGGATCAATTATCTATTCATTTTTTCTATATTATTCTTTTTTAGAAGAATAACTTGAAGTAACATAAGTCGTTTTATTCATTGTAAAGATCCTTTGAATCCTGATCACTCGATCGATCCTTTAC
>ML781636.1:1026922-1038878 GCA_009831015.1 Picea engelmannii | reverse complement strand
AGTCCCCATCAAGGGTCAGGTTCACAACACACCATGGCCGGAGCTAACCCTCCACCCCCACTACAGATGCCATACTTGGCCTCTCTCAACATTCCGGATCTCACCAAGCTCACTAATGATCCTATATTGCATGATGCCACATGTCCTGCAATGCCAACCAAAATTCCTTCAGACATACCAAAGTTTGAAGGGAAGGCAGGGGATGACCCCGCTAATCACGTCATGACCTTTCATCTATGGTGTTCTTCCAATAGCATCATGGAAGACTCTATCAGACTGCATCTTTTTCAATGCACACTTACTGGCCCATCAACCAAATGGTATGTCGAAGAAAAATCAGGGTCCCACACAACCTTTGAGTCATTGGCCAAAGCGTTCTTAACTTTCTTCCAATTACCCATCCGCCATGACAATGGTCTAGAACTACTGTCTAACTTCAAATAGTCCTCAACCACCCACATCGCTGACCACATTCATGAGTGGCGTAGGCGACGTAGTTTGTGTAAAGCAGAAACCACCAAACAACAATGTCTTGACTGGTTTCTTATATCGCTTGTCGCTCTCCTTGGTAAGGATGTAGCTTCCACCTTCCCTCAATCCAAAGAGGAAGCCATCAGTAAAGCCCAACAATATGACTTCATCTATGCACAGTCGGGATACTTATACACAGTACTTCCTGATCTTCCGAAACCTGTGCCCTTTGGCCAAGACAAACCAGGGATGTCTCACTTAGCAGACGGGCTAATAGGTGCCACCACGCACCATAGTCCACAACCCCAACCACCACCGATGTATGGAACGCCTCAGTACCCACTAGCATATGGGGGAACTTCTTATTACCCCCCACCCCCTTATCAACAACCATATCCTGTTGCTATACCTCCACCCACCAGTGGACCACCACCAGCACCCTCCATACATCAACTTCCTCCAACCACCAGTGGTACTCCCTCCACATCAACTTATAGTACTAGTGAAAGAACTGTGCCTTCCTATGCACCTTATGGAGCGACACCACCACACAATCCCTACTTCCCCTTTCCTGGTCCTCCACAACCCATGGCTCCCCCACATTCTCATACGGGGGTAAATTTTGTTCAACCCTCTGCTGCTCAACAATATCAAAATTTTGAACAGTTGAACATAGCTAATCCATATCACCCCTCAAACAACACTAAGAGGAAAGGAAGGAATAGGAATAACAACAATCCTGGTCAAGGCGGGAATCAACCCCCACAACATCAACCCACTAGGGGCAATCAAAACCAAGGGAACCAAAACCCCCAAGGGGGCAATAACAACAAATGCCAAGGGCAGAATATTGTTAAAACTATCCACCCTTGTGCTCTTTGTGGCATGTACGGTCATTACACCCACCATTTCCCCCAGATCGCTGATTTCAAAAGGTTGAAAGACTCCGGGAGCCTTCCCCCTTCTCCTGCGCAACCTACCCCGCAGCAGGCACAACAACAATATGCGCAGCAACCCCCTCCCTCCGTGCTACAAAATCCTATCCCACATCAAGGTGTGATAAACACCCAACAGGACACGCAACATCCCCCACCTCAGGGGGGCCAATACCACAATCCCAACAATCCAGCAGAGCGAACAATTCTCCTCACCAGTGAGGAAGAAATCCTTCTGCAAACACGCAATCGTCAGTATCCTGCAACAGCTGAGTCTACTCCTACATCTCTAGAAAAAAACCCTACACCGACGGTACCTCCATTGGTGATCCCTCTCCCATCCTCAAAACCAACATTATGCATCCCTCGCATCCCATTGCGCAGGAATGTCCACAACCCACAGGCTAGGGCAACTCATAACTACAGTTTGGTAGATGACTTAGCACAATCCCCGGCTGCCATGTGAGTTCTAGAAGTCCTCCAGACTTGTCCCACACAACAAAAATCACTACTTTTCGCTCTGGGCGTAGTCGACCCTACCAATACTCGACTCATCACCTTCGACCTTGATAGTTGTGAACTACGTCTTCCCGCCGCAGTTGCTATACAAATACCAGTAAAAATACAGAACATCATCGTCCATCGGTGTATCATCGATGAAGGGGCATCCACATGCATCATGTCCAAAATAGTATGGCAAAAACTTGGTTCCCCAGAACTCATACCTTCTGCCATCACATTACGAGCTTATGACACACGACCATCATCTCCTGAAGGACTCTTCCAAAACGTCCCCGTGGAACTCGGGGGAAAAACTATCCTCATTGACATCGAAGTTATCGACGCTTAGCTCGATTACAATATCTTGCTTGAACGTAGCTACATGTATGCTATGAAGGCAATGGCATCATCAGTCTTTAGGACAATCATGTTCCCTCACAATGGGAATATTGTAACCATTGACCAAGTCTCACATTATGAGCCTAATCCATCTGCCAATCTCGATAACATTCTTCCTCTTATTCACACCAACAAAGACGTATATCCACTCATTGAGATGGGTCCTGGTATTTTCAAAGATCCATCCTTGTTAGGGACGTACCATGGAGCACCACCTCTCCTTCCCTCTGGTAAAGTATGCATCATCTCATCTAGTGACACTCAACAGGAGGATGTTCGTCCTCCTCAGGAGGCTTCAGTCATTTCTGACGTCTCAACAGTCGCAGCACCACTCCCACAGGAGCCTCCTGCGCACTCGTTGACCCCTACAGTCCATGAATCCACATCCCCTCAAGGGCCTAGTCCCATTTGGGAGACAGTTCCCCGACCCCTCACTCAAATTCCCTTCTTTTACCCTCCACCCGGTATAGAAGCCTTCTAGGTCGCAACAACGCTCACACTACCCAATATGGTGTTAGCAATCCCAGTGTGGTATTTACATCCACCTGAGATGGTCCCTCACCCACAGGAAGGACTCCCCATGACGATTCCTGTCCTCACTCCCACTACCTCCACTACCCCCATACTCCCTACCCCCCTGCTACAACCGGGGGTAGGCGATAGAAGAAGGAGCCCACAGCTCCACTTCCCCCGCGCATCCCACCACCTTGCGCATTGTGTGACAAAGAGGGTCACCAAACAAACAACTACCCATCACTACCGGAATTAAGGAATTTGATTCCCCCCAATCCAACCCCCACACCACCCATTACTACTGCTACCACTCAACCTTCCAGTAGTAAAGGGTTGAAGACCAAATTCGCGTGTGCCATCTGTTCTGAGTATGGCCTTTACACGCATCATTGTCCAGCATTGCCTCGTTTCCGGCAGACATTAGCTATCATAAGCCGAGACTTTCAGAACAACCCACGCCCTGCTACGTCCTCTACAACGCCTATCACTGACATTCTCTATGTCACTACTTCAGTCAATGAACGCATGAGATGCCCTTGCTCTCTTTGTGATTCATTGGCTCATTTTACATACCAATGTCCGATGATCATCGAATATTGGCAACGTCAATTAGCCCTGCTACACCAACCCGCAGAGGCAATAACTGACCTTACTTCGCCACTAGCGAATCTTCACATCGTCTCTCCTGAACCCGAGGCACTCCCAATGCCTCCTTGGTTCTTAGATGACATGTCTGAGGATTTACCCCGTAACCCACCCAACTCTCCCGCTCATCCCCCTGCAGAGACTCTCCATCCCACTACTACGGGTACCCCTCAATACCTCAATATATGGTTTATGATGAGTGAACCTTCACCCTCTCCTAGCATTACCTCCTCTGTTTCTATAGAAGGGGGAAACCACACTGTCACTGAGATCACTCCTCACGATCCATTATATTCCAGTCATTTCCAATGCGATGAAGACATACTGGAAGAGATACAATGCCCGGACTCTCCCTAGGATGCACTACATCATCGTGCACTCTTCCTTCCGCAGGAACCCCTCATGCCTCCTAGCCACAATCCCATTTACGTGGTCGAAACCAAAGACTTTCTCCCATTAGGGCCTATCGATTGGTTCAACAACCCTATTCCTGCACCTGACGCTTTTGAAGAAGGTAATTTGGCCAACATTTCCCCCACCATCAAAATCGACATTTCCATTAAACCGGGCATCGTCGAAGAAATCATCATTGGAGCTGCTTTCACTCCTCAAGAAATCACCGCATATAAAGCCCTCTTCCAGGAATTTAGGGATATATTCGCCTGGTCATACATGGAGATGCCTGGCCTCGACCCCTCTATCGTCGAACATCGCATCGACACCTGGCCCGACATCAGACCAGTTCGCCAGAAATAGCGACCGCTACACCCATCCAAGGCCGCGGCTATCAAAGCTGAAATTGACAAATTGTGTACGGCTAGATTCATTTACCCCATTGCTTATACATCATGGGTTTCCAACCCTGTACCTGTCGACAAAAAATAGGGCTCTATCCACGTTTGCACTGATTTTCGCGATCTCAATAATGCATGTCCAAAAGACAACTTTCCAATGCCTTTCATCGATCAGATTATCAACGACTTTGCCGACCACGAGGCCCTCTCCTTCATGGACGGATTCTCTAGCTATAACCAAATTCAAATCCACCCAGTCGACCAGTACAAAACCACATTCATTACCCCGTGGGGTACATTTGCATATCGTGTCATGCCCTTCGGCCTCAAAAATTCCGATGCAACTTTCCAGCGGGCCATGACATACATCTTTCATGATCTGGCTACAATCATCCTCGCCTACTTGGATGACCTCACCGCTCGATCCAAGAAGCATACCCAACACCTCGATGATTTACGAATCATCTTTCAACGGTGTCGTCAATATAACATCCGCTTGAACCCTCTCAAGTGTGTATTTTGCATCACCGCAGGACGCCTCCTCGGTTTTATTGTTTCACAAAGTGGTATCACCGTGGACCCCCTCAAAGTCCAAGCCATCATCGAAATTCCACCTCCTCGGAATTTACGACAACTTCAGAGTCTACAGGAAAAAGCTAACTTTCTGAGACACTTTGTTCCTGATTACGCTATACGCGCACATGGTTTCCTTCGCTTACTGCGTCACGACATCCCTTTTCACTGGGATGACTATGCCCAACAGTCGTTTGACGATCTTAAAGCAGCACTTTCTAATGCACCTTTGATTAGTGCACCTGACTACAATCGCGACTACATCCTCTACGTATCAGCATCAGCTGTATCAGTAGCCGGCGTCCTCGTCCAGCTCAGAGATGACAATCGTGAACACGTCATCTACTACGTCAGTAAGAATCTCTCAGGACCACCCCTGAAGTACAAACATGAAGAGAAACTTTCTCTTGCAGTTGTCCTTGCAGTTCAGAAACTGCGCCATTACATTCTGCTCCGCACCACCAAGGTCGTCGTAGATTCTAACCCTATGCAATATTTGCTCAGCCGTCGCCAAGTTAACGACAAATTTGCTCGATGGATCGTTATCCTTCAGGAGTACGACCTCGAGTTCTCAACACCTAGGAGTAAAAAGGCCCTCGTTCTCACCGAACTTGTTATGGCCCTTCCCTCTGACACACCCAGTGCCCCCGTCAATACTGACTTTTCTGACGAACATCTCTTTTACATCGCTTCTGAGGATCCTTGGTATGGCGACCTTCTCGTCTACCTACAAACTCAAAAGTTCAGTAATCACCTATCACGAGATGATTGTTGGTGCATTCGCCATCAGGCCCCTCGCTATCTCCTCATCGATGAAATCCTATATCGACGGGGCGTCGACACCATTCTTCGTCGCTGCCTGACTATTGACGAGGCCGACAGAGTCTTAAACGACTGCCACAATGGCTCCTGTGGGGGCCATATTTTGGGCATCACCACGGCTCAAAATATTATCCGGGCCGGTTACTTTTGGTCTACCCTGTTTCATGATTGCATTAATGCCGTGAAACGCTGTGAGCAATGTCAGCTCTATGCCAACAAAGCCCGCACTCCCCCCGCTCTTCTTCACCCTGTCATCACTGCAGGCCCCTTTTGTAATTGGGGCATTGACTTTATGACTTGTAATCCCCCCTTCAGCAATGGTCACAAATACATTGTTGTCGCTGTCGATTACTTCACCAAATGGGCCGAAGCTATGCCCACCTTCAACAACACCGCTGACACAGCAGCGCGTTTTTTCTTCAACCACATCATATCCCGGTTCGGAGTACCACTCCAACTAGTTTCCGATCATGGGAAACATTTTTAGAATGAGATCTTTGTCGAACTCTCATCTCGATTAGGCTTCTCTCACGAGTTTGCCTCACCATACTACCCTTAGTCAAACTGACAGATCGAGGCAGTGAACAAAGTCCTCAAGACCATGTTACAATGCACGGTTAATAAACATAAAACCAATTGGCATCATATGTTATTCTTCACACGATGGGCTTATCGAATGGTCGTGAAGACTGCCACGGGTTTCACACCATTCTACTTAGTCCATGGGGTCGAGGCAAATCTTCCCATCGAGTGCAAAATTCCCACCCTTCGCACCGCAATCGAGCTTTTACCTGACACTGCCCCAATGGAGCAACGCTTGCTAAACTTGGAGTCGCTGGATGAAGATCATCGATCCTCATTACAGAACAACGAGGCAGCTAAAAAATGATCAAAGGCTACCTTTGATCGCCATGTCAACCTTCAATCATTTCGCGAAGGCGACCTTGTCCTCGCCTATGATATCGCTCATGATACCTTTGGCCATGACAAATTCGAATCACTTTGGCATGGCCCTTACATCATCCAACATTGCCTCACCAAAGGCGCATACATCCTGGCCTCCCCCAAAGGCCTCTCGCTCAAAGAGCCCGTCAATGGGCTATACCTCAAGAAATTTTATGCTTAAACGTAGTCATGCTACTGTAGGTTCTTTTCTTTTCTCACATTTTTAATCTTTTTTCCATCTAAACTATCCTTTGTGCTATTGACAGATGACTCCTCCACCATCTTACCACATTGGTTACGCCGACGACGCCAGCCGTTGGACACAAAATCTCGCTTCGGCTACTTGGGCTCTCTACACCCCTTCACATGAAATGCTACATTACAGCGGCATCTGTTTAGGACCAACAACCAATAACCAAGCCGAATACACTGTTGTCATTAGCCTCTTGACTGACGCCCAACATCATCATATTCGTCACCTTAGCGTTTTCCTCAACTCTCCACTGGTCTTTCTCCAACTCAACAATGTGTACCATGTACGCGATCCGTGCCTCTTTCGCAAATACCTACAGGTTAGATTATTATCTCGACATTTTGATTCCATTACATTTACACATATTCCAAGAGAATTGAATCAAACAATAGATGACATAGCTAACATAGTGCTATATTGGCATATATGCCATCAAGCTACACCTACATAAACATCTCATATATCCTATCACAGTATATAGATAGAATCAACATCATCAACATCAAAAAAAAAAAAAAAACACATTTGGATCTCAAAAAACATGTATACTCATATACATATATGAGGGCTCCTCAGGCCATCCAAATGTTTACATACAACAAAAATACATTGGCCCGTAGGCCCGTGCCACATCACGGTACAAAAATCAGCTCACCAGCCTATCAAAACAATATACAAAATACATATACATCAGGGTGCCTCTAGAGCACCCTCCACTGCTCCTCCCTCAGGAGGAGGTGGTGGCCCACCCCCACCAGCCCTAGGCGGAGGTGGTAGAACATCCGCAGGACCCCCCTGCCTAGGCGGCAGGCATCCACTAGTCATCGCGGTGAGCACTACAGCTCGTCGCACTAGGCCTCACCATGGTGGCGGTAGCCCTATACACTGTTCCAGGAACCCCTCGTCCTGGATACGGATCCACATGCCCTCAGGCACGTCCGACAACACCGTCTCAAAATGATGGCGTATATCATCCACATCTACTCCGACTTCCACCGGAGGAGCATGTGATGGCCCCGCACCAGGGTCATCAAATCGGCGCCTCCTCGCCAGTCTCTCCGGCTCTGTTGGTGCCCCCACAGCCTCATCCCGTCGCCGCCTTCCTCCATGTGGAGGTCTCTCTGGCTCTCCATGAGCCGCTGCTCTATACAACTCCACCTCGTGCCCGCGAGGTGCCAAATCTGCACATGCAAAAAACAAATAAACAGCCGATCGTATCAGTGTCTATACATCATACATATGAACTGATATATCCAAAGCTAACATAAATAAAAAACATACAAGTAATCCACATACCTCGGTGATCAAAAACCTCCCCAAGAGGTAATACCATGTCCGGGTCCCCCTGGAAGTCCACCCCAGCATATGGGAATTGGAGTATAACCTGCGACATCTGCCGCCATATCTACGCTGCCTACGCAGTAAAGTAATGTCCACCTTCGCCACCACCGTGGCGAACCAAAATCTGTGACCACCGCCTTAAGTTTGGCTCTCGTAACCCTGGTGCCTCTAGTAGCACCCTCAGGCACAACATCGACACCCTCCCCAAGAAATAGGCCACCAGGATGGATCCAAAAGAAAACTCCCTGGTGCCTGTGGACCGACAACGGTCCAGCTGTGTGATCATTCACGCATGCAAGGTCAAACCCCAAGCGAACCGCTCACAGCCCGCCACGACCCTCTCCATCAAAAACAGCTCACCACCGCTAATCCGGTGGGTCGTCAGAGACCCATACACTCGAATAATCATCGTTTCTATACAACGATGCAGCAGGGCATCTATCCCACTGATACTCACTGCCGTCCCAACCATGTAGCGCTCGCCAGAGCAATATCGCTCGGCGATAGTACGCAGGTGAGTATCCCTTGGAAACACAGGCTCTGCCGGCAATGGTGTTCCCAAGAAGGGGAGCCCGGTCAAGAAGTATATGTCCTCCACCGCAGTGAAGGGGATCTGCTCTCCTCACACGAGGAAGCAGTGCTGCTCTGGGCTTTACATCTCGAGCAGTTACTGGAGTAAATACTCCTGGGCCTGTATCAAAGGACACTCAAAAAACTTTAGCAACCCACTAGCTGCTAAAGACGCTCGAACTGTCGGCCTCACATTGGCCACAACATCTCGCAGCTGCGACTAGTCTCTCTCGCGCCATCGTACATCCATGCTCACTGCTAGTCACCTGCACACAACCCAGATTCCTATATTAGCTTAGGAAACCATCCAATACATCAAAAAGGCTCATTTTTTACCCTGAAACCTTGCCTCAAAGGCACGGTTTTACCACCCACAGGCGCGCACACATGCGCACCTGTTCAAGATACAGGAACGCATGTATGCACGACTGCTTTTCCCACAGGCGCGCTCGCGAGTGCACCTATTCATAATACAAGCGCGCTCTAGGGTGCGCCTGTCAAAAACACATGCGCACTCTGGAGCGCGTCTGTTCACCCCCACAGGCGCGCACACATGCGTGCCTGTCTACCCCATAGGCACGCTCGTAGGGCATGCCTTAAATTCCTTCTCATGCGCACTAATGCGCGCTTATTCAGTGTACAAGCGCACGCGTATGCGCACCTTCGAATGAGTTGCCCGCGCATGTGGGCCCACACACTATCAAAAATCCCTCAAAACCCCTATACGACCCCCCCGTACCTACCCTACCCAAAAATTGGAAACCTATTTCTATGAAGGATGATTAGACCAATAACCTGAAACTCGCACACCGTCGATCGGGTACCTCGTGCTCCCGGAATCACTCAATCTCCTCTGAATCTTCTTGAAAACTCACTGTAGCAGCAGGTACAAATGAGGTGGCAATGTGGGCCCTACAGCTATATATAGGCCTTTTGCCAAACTTCCACTCACCATTCCGGGAGCCCACGGCGTCCATTTTTCGAACCGTCTTCAGCCACGGGATCAACGTCCCGCCACCTACATCATGGATGTCCCTGGGCCACTTTTCATCCTGAGCCCCCGGGGTGCCTTTTTTTAATATCATGGCCAGGTATGCACGCGCATTGTCACATTTATCTAATACATGTTCATATTTGTTATTATCTTCAGATATTGTTCACTTTGGGTATTTGGTTGTTCTATGTGCAGGTACTTGATCATCATCTCTTCACATCATTCCTTTAGGTATATACTCAAGCACTGGCATGTAGTCTCTCTCACTGTATTGCATTTACATTCCCAGTCACACCCCCTGATTTTGGCCTTTAGGATACCCACTTCCGGCTCTGCAGTACTCACACCTCCATTTGCATTTTTGGTACTGGTACCCGGTAGCTTTCTTACCCACATGAGTTGTCTCATTCATAGCACCTCTTTGCACTTTTGACACTCATGCTATTCTTCATTACCCTTTAGGGATGGGAGTCCCGGTAGTCTTTCATCATGTTGCGAATTAACCACATACTCCTTCTCCTCATTTTGCTAGCTTCCCATATGGACTCCCAACACATCACTTTATGGTTATGTTCTTTTTACCTGCACCTCCGCAGGATCATAAACCCACCATTTCATCCATCATTAGTTTGCCCATCTGCGAACCTATCTTCATTTCACCTACCTCATACAGAAACTCGCCAATGGGGCCCCCACCCTTCATCAGTTTTCCCAGAAATTTCTGCCCTCCCTGGGGCACTCATTTCACAATGGGGCACCCGTTTCTATATTTTGTACATCTTTCCCACATTTATTCATTATTTCTTGTACAATCTCCTTTATTTTCCGTTATTTACTTTTGTCATCACCGTTGGCGACCTGCTTTCCTTTTGGCCACACACAACCCATGTCACCCTTGGTTGGAGCATTACCTCTCATATACCCCCACCGACATCGTCTATATCTTCAGAGTACTACCCCGGTCACTTACCTATACCCTCTGAATTTGTTCACCTTGCCCCACCTCTGGCACAACTTATCCTCGGTCTTGGCGTCCCCCTGACACTCGACCTTGTCACACGATTGCGGCCACTATTTGTCTCATACATTCTCCAACCAAGGGCAGTCTTGAGTCTTCCCACTTCTTGACTTCGTCCATGTACCTCTGTCACTTCCTCACCACAGTAGATTCCGTGAAGCCCTTTGCTTCTGGGAGTCACGTCCTCCTTTTGTCGACATCAACACACTTTTCCAGAAGGGTGACAGTATCTTTATTCTCATTTGCCATTGAATGAGAGATCTCGGACGGAACAGGGGGAAACACCATTGCTCCCTGATGTCATTGACCCCCATAACGTTTGAATCCAACATTTTCTCATGTTGAGATGGGTCTTACTTTGCGACTATTGCAGTTTTTAGTATCAGTTGCCGAAGACCTCTGAACTTGGTAGGGCCACCAATGCCCACATCACCATCGTTGTTTATTTCCGCGACCATTACCTATGGTTCAGAGTATGTTCCTTTGCAGAATTGTCTTTTGCCTTTATCATTCCGCCCCTGAGGGCGCTGCAGTTGTCTACACCAACATTTCCTTCATCTTTTTCAGAGTTACATCATACGAGCATGGGGCATGCCCGCCTCGTTTGTACACAATTGTATATTGTTACGCACCTTGTAGAAGGTCGGGTTCTACAGGTTCCTTTCTTCTCCAAAGGATTGCTCTACACCATCCCACTCTTTCTCTCCATTACACCACCATTCTCAGTCAATGAAACATTGATGGATTTCAGCTATACGTATGCTCCTAACCTCATCCATCAGGGGGCATCTGTTATCACTGAAATTTCGTCCGCACATGGCGACAAGAACTCCGCATCGTCAAAACAGGACTGGAGTCATTCATGGCACATGATTACTTCCACAGCATTGCAAAAGGGTCAGAAACTATACAAAATGACCAAACAATTGAAGGGCACTTTACAGAACCTGGGTTCGCGTGCGTATGCACATAACAAAAACGTATAATGCACGCATCAGCGCACGATGCGTGGCTGTTGGGCGAAAAACCCGCGCGCCTACTAAACGACACATTTATTGAAATTGGTCGGCCTCCCAACCACTAATGGATCAGCTCCCAAGTCGATTTGACACCAAATCCGAGCTCAATCCTCATGGTGGGCTGGTCAAAGACCTAATTGAGCCCTAAATAGCCCCTTTTCAC
>ML781636.1:1003130-1016606 GCA_009831015.1 Picea engelmannii | reverse complement strand
TCAGATCAGATTGAAATATGTATGCCACTAACTATAACGCTATAACGGCACCTCCTGTAGCTATTTACAGATCAGATCAGATTGAGATATGTCTGCCAACAGCTTTGATTTAGATCAGATTTATTTCTATATGTATGCCAACAACTCACCACTAACCAATTCCCCGAGCTCCATCTCACCACTAACTGATTCCTCGAGCTCTGTCGCTGCAGGTACCCCACCACTCTCTTCTCGGTGTGAGCCTTGTGTGGAGCCCCGTGACTAGAATATGCCATTCATTCTCATTCTCCCCGTGACTAGTAAGATCATATCGCTCACCTGTGTTGTACCCAAACAACTATTGGTATCAACCCCAGGCACGGATGTTGTACCCAAACAACTATTGGTATCAACCCCTACTGACACGGGATATAGATTTCCTATAGCTGTTACTGAACCAGTGGAAATATTTCCATCCGAACCCCTACGTTATATCTGACCATCAATCTCTAAGTTCACTGCTTCCCTAGTCCCAAACATCATGGTATTGGACGTAGGAAGAACATATAATATACATATAATACCATACCTAATATTCAGTCATTCAGTCATTCATTCGTGTTTGTTGGATTAGCCTCGGGAACTGGGCTTGGAATGGAAAATTGTGTGGGATTGGTGTTAGACTAACAAGATTTACATTATCTGGTGTTGTCCTTTGAAAGTACCAACAAGGTTGAGGTCTAAGGCATCCCCTCTATATCCTGACAGGTCCAGCTATGCTTATAGAACCCTTCTCCTTGTGCCAGACCCTAGCCCTTTTTTCGTTTAGGCTTATTCCTTAAGCACCTTCTTCTTATCGGAATTTGAATCTTGTTTACTCTTTTCTGATGGATTATTCCCCTTGATTATTCCCCCTCCCTTTGAGTATCTGTAGTAAGCATGTGTTCCATCTCGATCGGTAAGGATCAGGTAGGAACGATTGTTCCATATTATCTGTAAGTGAAAGGGGATTGGTAGATATAGGAAGCCTTCCCTTGTTCTGTATCGATCGGCTGCCAATGCTCACTCACTTAAGCTGTCAGTCAATCATCCGTTGTAGCACCCCTCTCCTCTCCGATGTGGGAAATAAATTATTCACAAACGGATCCACTTTCGTTGGACCACCCTTATGTCAAATCAATCAGTCTCAATGTAAATTCTCGTAAGTAACAAACAAGTAATCCATCTCGAGTATCCCAGGTGAGTATCCTGATGATTAGTCCCCCTCCCTGTGGATTAGGCTCCTGTGACCTGTAGCCCCCCATTGAGTAGCTCCTGTGGGATTAGTGATTAGACCCCCTTCCCATTCAATTAGGCCCATTTGATTAGCCCATTTGATTACCCAATTTGATTAGCCCAAAGCGTAGTAGCCAAGCAGCCGCGATGGAGTAACCAAGCCCAACCGAGTGTCCCAGTCCGAGTAGAGTATCCCAACACACCAAGCTCTGTCCTAGAATCTCTGTCGTAGTATCCATTCTTTGAAAAAGAGAAAGAGTTCAATCCAAGTGCAAAGCCTTAGTACCAGACCTACTACTACAGCCTATACGAGCTCGCATAGAGAAAAGACGTTTAACCTTTCCAATGTCATGGGTGAAAAAAAATATATAAAATGTGTCCATTCCTTAGAAAATAAGAAGAAATATGGCTACTAAAACCTATTACTATATGATATAGCATCGAGACGTCCTCGCCCTCCTCTCCCTTTGGACTTAGTATAAGATATATACTAATATTATCCTCACTTGGACGTGTGTGGGGAAGAAGCAATGGATGCAGATAAAGATATAGAGCTAGTTTACCAAGTCTAAGTTGCATACCCCGTTGGAGATAGAGAAGTAGAGCCAATTCTAGGCGTGGATCCAGTTCCATTCATTACGCGGAGACAGTTACAGGTCCAGCAGCACCAGTAGCAGCAGAACCAGTACCATATCCAATAGCATACGAGTCATCATGTGAACCACCAACATCAAAGGTGGATAAGGCAAAGGTATCAGCGGTAAAGGAAGAACCAAGGGTAGCAGCACCTCACCAAGAAGGAGTAGAAGAAGTGGTTTACCCTGTGCCGGTTGCTAATCCAGATGCACAAGTAGGAGCATTTGAACTTGAACCAGTCAATCTATTTATACTATATGGTAAACTGGTTATAGAGAAACTGAATCAATCTAATAAACAAGGACTGGATCAACAAAGTCAACTACAACCACCTCTATCTCTTACTTTGCCAACCGTGCAACTGACTATGCTGCTGCCATCGCGGGTCACCTACAAAGGGATCTACGGGTTCTGGAACGGATTATGAAACTATCCTAGCAACGGGTGTTTCAAGTAGGGCGGGTACCTACACATAACACGAGAATAATGTACATATACCTTACTTAGGTGTACCTCAGACACCGAAAGCTCCGTAGCCCCCTAGGGATATATTCCTGGCCCTCTCCGTGCAATCAGTTCGAAGCTGCGACATCTAGTGCTAAGTTGTGCATTCAATGTATAGCTCAATATATAAGTGGGTACATCCCGGTACTACGGTCACTCAGTTGTAGTAATATAAGGGAGAAGTTCTGCCCATCATTGGTAAAAGGTCTCCGCTTAGCTCGACATCAGTCCCCTATGTCAATGCAATGAGTTTGGATTAGATTCACTGGTTGGTTTCTCCCCTGTTGATCGCGAGCGAATGCAGGATGAAATGGATGGTTTCAATGGTTTACTTGGTAAACTAGGTTTGGCTCTCCAACAGGTGAAACTACAGGTGATGCTTTCGAAGCTGATGGAGGAAATCCATCAGCGTAAGCAGAGGTGTAGAAAAAGGCTAGGATAGGAGAAGCATCCCTTTGAGTAGTTGCGGAGTCCATTTCATCACAAGGTGGGTAGTAATGTATGTATTCACAAGCATAGCACATGGATGGAAGCTCTTTTTGCAGTCACCCTCTACATAAAGGAAGCCAATCGAATTGAATATATGATGCAGGGCGTAAAGATGATTTCAAGCAATCCCAGGGGTTATGGCCACCACAATAAATGATGCCTAGTAGGAGAATGGGATTATTAGGTGTAGACAGAGGAAATTTATTAAGTGGACCCTGTTTACCTAGAACCACAAATAACAACAGGGGCAGGGGCATATGAAGTTCCGGAGCCTATAGATCCAAAGCTCTCATCTTGCGTGGATAAAGACCCAGATTAATTCATTGGATATCTAGGTCCAAGGCTAGTGATAGAGGCAGAGGTATGGGGTGGTTTATATAAGCTATTTTACAGCATTGCTTGTTGTCCCTTCCCTTTATGAAAGGGATAACCTAGGTATGGCACAAAGACAAAGGAGCCAAGATGGTAAAAGCACATGTTGATTGAATCTCACAAGCATCCTCACCACCTCGCTCAGCGTGCCCTTATATTCGAAGGCTTATCCCATAGCTAGCATCTGTTCAAAAGCGAGATAAAGATGTGGGGCTATCAGTTGGAGAGAAACCCCCCGACGGGCTATAAACTCATGGCAAGTATTAATAACGTGTCTTTCTTTGTGGTTGGCCTAGTGTCAGTTGGAAATGAATTTTCTGGTCGAAGAATCCGTTCTAGGTCCAGTGGAGGCAGCACCATTTATATATGGGAATGCTCTTAAAGGGGTAGTTCCGACATAAGCTCTTGTTTCAAGCTCTTAGCATGTTCCAACATTAGCACGTTTTCCAAGAAGTTATATTCTGACCTAACCAATTGTTTATATAAGTGGAGTTTCAGCATTAGCCTATGTTCCCTCCCTATGTTCCCAAAACTGGTGTTTCGCATTCCAATGACATATGTCGAGATTCAGAACTTGCGAATGCGTAGGTCGCTAGAAAGGCAACCAACCCTGCATCCTTACCAATGTAAGAACCTATGAATGTACAAGCGCATCACTCCGGAGCCCCGATCGCCTGTACGAATCCCGTAAACCGTTTACATGATAGTCGTGCACCCATTCCTAGGCCATAAATAAGCAGATATGAAATTGGATATGTTGTAGTATCTCCCACTGATATAGCTCCATTTACAGTTCCAAATCCAGCTATTGAGATAGTTGATCTTGTTTACTTCGTTTAGCAAAAAGTCAATAATCCAGTCAAGGAAAAAGCGAAGGCAGGAGAAGCAAGGATGGAAGCATAGCTACTAGGACCTGTAAATGATCGCGCAGATGCATACCCATGGCCAACAGAGTGAAGAGAAAGGGCGAAGGCACATTAATTAAGAGCAACCAGCTAGCTTCAAGGTATCATGAGTGGTAAAAAAGCCATAGGATGGGATAGCAGGAAAGGAGATAACACCATTAGAAAAGGCGGGGGAGTAGGCAGCTAAGGTGGTAAAAACACCAGTAACAGTAGCATTAGTTTGCCCTGTTGCGGCAGAGCCCACTTCATTATGAGAGCCATAACCTCGCACAGATACAGTCGAAGACCCACCACCTACGGATCGAGATCCAAAGCCTCAACATAAACTCTTTATTCACCACCAGTGGGAGAGGAGGTAGCAGGATCACCAGCAATAGAGCCAGAAGCGAAGGTAGAAGGAAAGACAAGAGAAATGGGAAAGGCAAAGGTAGTGGATTAAGTTGAAGAAGCTGGAGAGGAAGGTTGAGCTTGTTCCAGTTTCAGCAGACCTAGTCGCAGAAGAAATCCCTACAGCTCCACCTCTTCCAATTCCAATGCTTGTTTAAGATCAAGTCCCAAAGCCATTTGTTCATGTTACAAGAAGCCCAGTTCCACAATTCCCTGTAGTTCCTAGATATGCGGTGTAAGGCCCCATGTAGTTCCAGGATATGCACATGTTCTTATAAGCCAAGTACATTCTGTTCCAAGAAGCTTTGTTCCGGGATTAGGATCTGTTCCTGGAATAGGTGTTCCGACATAAGTTGTTACTAGAAGTGGTGTTCCTACATTAGTCAGTGTTCCAAGAAGCAAAGATCCAGTATTATATAGTGTTCCTACTTTTTAATAATGTTATTTACAGGTGGTAGCAGGAGAGAAGGTAGCAGATCCCTTTGTTTACTTTGTTGACTGAGAAACAACACCCGTTGATTCGACTCAGTCCCTGTGAATGTTCTTGTTGTTTACCGGGTCAAAGTGTCTGTCGGGTCAACAACAAGTGCCTTTGCGGGATCATTTACTGCTTTCGGTAAACATAATAAATAACTGGAACATCAACTGTGTCTATCCTCCTGCCTCTGCGACTATTGCCTCTACCTATGAGGGAGAAACTTCTTCTGATTCAGGATCCTCGGGGGAAACTAAGTCCATTCAATATGCTCTTGCCTATGTAGGATCAACCGATTCAATGGATTATACTCAGTCACTGGGCAACGGATTTGGATATAGATGTGCTTGGCTCTGTTACTTGGCCCGGAAATTAGGGCTCTGGGTCAAATGCAATTGGTGTTGAAATGGGTGTTGTTGGTCACTATAATTGCTTAATTGATTCAAACAATCAAGTGATACATAAATTATCAACCCAGGGAAGTATTTTATTTCAAAGCTAACCACGCACTATATATGCTCAATTCCAAAATCAACTTAGTGTTGTAGTAAAGAAGCTTATACTAATCACACTTGCTGAAGTTCTGAATTAAATCACAGAAAAGTATCTTTCCTATTGCAGATCTTTTAAAGATTAGTCTAAGAATCCTGGATTACATTAAAATAATACTTGCAATGGAAAAGGACAACTATTCTGCAATCAGAGAACAAGACCCTTAATCTCAAACATAGACTTCAGTACTAACACTCTTTCATGAAAACAGTAATGCAGAAAACAATTAACTCTATCTAACAGAGAACAAATCCACCTAGTTCCTTCCTTTCTAAGCAGGAGCCTTGAGCCTTATTTCTGTTTTAGCACACTTGTGAGGTTGAGGTTTACAGAGAACAGGGCAGTCTGATCCCTTCCTTTCTGAGTAGGGATCCTTAACCCAGTTTCTGGCTAGCACAATTGCAGAAATAATGGAAGTCTACAGAGAACAGGATGTTTTGGTTCCTTCCTTTATGAGCAGGAACCCTTAACCCAATCCCTGGCTATCACACTTGCAGAAATAAATGAAATCTACAGAAGACAAGGTGTTTTGATTCATTCCCGTCTGAGAAGGAACCCTTAACCAAATCTTTGGCTATCACACTTACAAAAATAAATGAAATCTACAGAAGACAAGGTGTTTTGATTCCTTCCTGTCTGAGTAGGAACCCTTAACCAAATCTCTGGCTAGCACACTTGCAGTAGTAAAGGAAATCTACAGAAGACAAGGTGTTTTGATTCCTTCCTGTCTGATCAGGAATCCTTAACCAAATATCTGGTTAGCACACTTGCAACAGTAAAGGAAATCTACAGAAGATAAGGTGTTTTGATTCCTTCCTGTCTGAGCAGGAACCCTTAACCAAATCTCTGGCTAGCACACTTGCAGCAGTAAATGAAATCTACAGAGGGTAGGATATTCTGATTCCTTCCTGTCTGAGCAGGAACCTTTAACCCAGTCTCTGCTAGCCTCATAAAATCAT
Organism: Picea engelmannii; assembly: GCA_009831015.1. Taxonomy (NCBI): domain Eukaryota; kingdom Viridiplantae; phylum Streptophyta; class Pinopsida; order Pinales; family Pinaceae; genus Picea; species Picea engelmannii. The sequence continues at coordinate 1,010,073 of ML781636.1, read as the reverse complement.
CACACAAGATTGCTGATAAGAATAATTACAAATTCCATTCAATAAACTAAGACAGAGTCAGTAGTGTTTCAGCAAGGCGGAATCCATTAAAAACAGTGTTTCAGCAAATGACAGTTAAAAAAAGCATAAACAAAAATTGTACTAACACACTTCTAACTAATGGGTGAATCTTGTGAAGAAGGTGGGCCCTCCCTTCTCACAAGATTCCCCTGAAACAAGGAAGCTAGAGAGAGATACTCAAAGTATTCTTCTATTCATCTGTCGAAATATCACATTACAATTTGGAAAATAGAATACGTCCCCCTTCTCTGGAGTTGCTTCAATACATAAAAACTTGGATCCCTCAAATGGTGATTTCCTCTTATTTAAAGAGGAGATCCCTTCGATACAATAATTACAATGCATAACTGAGCCTTATCCTAAATCAGATCTTCTTTCTAAACTAGCATAGGATGTCCTAGTCTCACTCAACCGAATGCTATTACAGGAGCTGAATGAGGTATTGTTGTTACGGCTGGTGTAACAACTTCTTATCGTTGTTGCGGATGTTGTTTCAACATCGCAATTCGTGGGCTGTTTCAGCCACGTGAATTGCGCTCAGACTGTGTTGACCGCTGACTGTGACGGCTTCCTTGTGTTTCAACATCGTCAGTTCTGGCGGTTTCCTCTGTGTTTCAGCATCTGCAACTCTGGACTGTGTAACAGCTCCGTGTTTCAGCATCTGCAAGTCAGGACTATATAACAACTCTATGTTTCAGCATCTGCATCCTCAAACTATAAGGCAGCTCCGTGTTTCAGCATCTGCGACCTCGGACTGTATAGCAGCTCTGTGTTTCAGCATCATTTCTCTGTTTCAGCAATAACGACCTTAGACAATTCTTTGTTTCAGCAATAGGCCTCAAATGCTAATCTGCAGTTTTGGACACTTATGCATTTCTTAATCAATGGTTAAGTACGAGAGTGATGTAAAATATTATGCAAAACAGATTAAACGTATAGTAATGAGAAGGGACGTTGTATACCTTTGAGATGATCAGATAAAGTGATTGTATGAGTCTAAATGTAGGTGATCAAGAGTATAATAGTGGAAAAAAGTATAGGAAAAAAGGTGCATTGTGTGGTCCTAACATCCCCCCCAACTCAAGGTGTTCCATGTCCTCAGGCAACTCACTCTAAATCAGAGTCTTGATACCGACTCTGATCATGTAAATTACTCAAGCTGTAACTCTAGGAGGTATTGTCTGTTAGCGTTCTGAACCCTTGCAGTTCTTGCAATCTTTGCCATGCTGTTGTTTCTGCCTTCTTAGGCAACTTATAACTGACTTGATATCTTTCTATTGGCAACCAGAGGATGGGAAAGTAAAACCTGTACCCTATCCAATTTTCAGCACAATGTCTAACACACTGGATATAGTTGGGTACCCTGGAAATTGCTACTTCTAAGTTGGCAGGACCAAAAGGATTGTGTTGTTGTCTCTTCTCTATGGATTGCTGCCAAAACATGTTATTGGCCTGGAGGGAAGGAACCTCTATAGATCTGATGATGCGTTCACAATCCTGAAGCACTTCTGATTGCAGCTGCTAAACATGTTCAGTCACCCCTGGTTGCTTTAAGAACTCATAATACTTTGAGATGAAGGTAGCTGCCCTTTGTGGTTCTGGTCTAATCCAGAGGAGGCGATTATCTTCATTGTTCTTGGTAGCCGAAAAGTCACCTTGCCAAATGATTTGATTGAGGAGAAAGGAAGTAAATGCTCGAAGTTGAATGTCCCCCACAAGAGGATTTATGTTTAACAACCTGTTTTCTGGAATAGCCTCATTATGGAAGTATGCCTCACAGAGGAGGTGTTGATCCCTGGTAGAGGCAGCTACCAAAGTTTTGATAAAATCTGTTGATTGAATGACTTCATGGGGTTTACCTTCTATAATGGACTTAATCTGAAACCATGTAAGTCTCTCCATCAGGAATAAAGAATAGTTACAAGATGGTTTCCTTGTGGCGAGTAGCTTCAGTACCAAATCAAATATCAGGACCAATCTGTCTTTCAAGTGTTTGTTTTTCTTCTTAAGCTCACGAACTACCTGGCGTGTCTGGTCCAATGCTTCCCAATTTGAGAAAGTTTTATTTATCCAGATATGTTTGTGCACTTGCAGGTTTTTGGCCTGTGTTTCAGCATACTCCTTCTTCCACTTTTTTATTTCTGCATGCTCATCCCACAGCTGGGTCTGTGTTTCAGCATTGGAAGTGGTGGGATTAGGCATGGTTTGAGTAGATTGTTCCCTGGAAGTGGAGAGATTGGCCTGATTAGGAGGTGCAAATTCCTTCATGGGCATTGTTTGAACAGCCTTGTTAACAACAGTAGGGACTTTTCTTGCTGTAATGCAGGGTGCAGTTTTGAGCCTGGAAGGTCCTACTGGTTCTTGTGTTTCAGTAGGTTCAGTCTTGATCTTGCTAGGGCCTGCTGGTTCTTGTGTTGCAGTAGGTTCAGATTTGAGTTTGGTAGGACCTGTTGGTTCTTGTGTTGCAACAGGTTCTTTCTTGGCTTCAAAAGGTGAAGGAATAGGGGCTGCTCTTGGCACTGGGACTTGAATCACCTTATAGCCTGCCTGATGGTAAATATCTCCACATTGACAACACATATATTCCTTGCACACGCTTTCTGTATTTTGTTCTGACAAGGTTTCTATATGGGCTAAGGTGTACAAATTTAGTTCTTTTTCATATGCCTCCCTTTCCATGACTAATTCTTGCTGATATGCTTCCAATTGAGACTTTAAAAAGTTGTTTTCTTCCAAGACATCGGCCATTGTTTGTTTGCATCTAGAGGTGACTGGTTCTTGTGTTGCAGTCATAGCCTCATAAGCTGGTGCTTGTGGAGCAGCTACAAGAATGGCAGTTGATGCTTGTGTTTCAGCCTCTTGGTGTAAGGAGAGTAGTGTTTCAGCACCCTCGACCTCTGATTCCTGAATCTCAATGTCAATGTCAGTGTCAGTGGCTGGTTCTTGTGTTTCAGCCACTGGATGGGTAGCTGGTTTTTCAGCTACTTCTCTTGAGGAGAGTGGTGTTGCAACATTCGGAGCCTGTAATTCAATTTCAATATCAGTGGCTGGTTCTTGTGTTTCAGCCACTGGATGGGAAGCTAGTTGTGTTTCAGCTACATTATTTGAAGAGGGTGGTGTTGTTGGATCCGGGGTCTCATATTCCTATAATTCAATTTCAATACCAGTGGCTGGTTCTTGTGTTTCAGCCACTGGATGGGTAGCTGGTTGTGTTTCAGCTACTTCAAAAACAAATGATGTCTGGGCTTTTAATTCCTACAACTCAATATCAGTGGTTGGTTCTTGTGTTGTAGCCACCGAGGTTGTTATAGTCAAAGATCTCGGGATTTGGGAAGTTGAAAATGTACGAGGTATCAGTCGAATAGCTGGGGGATCTAGGGTAGTGGTCATCCAGGGTGGCCTCATTGAGGTTCTTGTTCTCTTTTTTCTCAAGAAGGGTGGAAATGAGGCAATCTGTTTTTGTTTTCGTGGAGGTCTTTTCTGAATGATAGGGCATGGGACATTTTTTGGTTCAGAGTCATCACTGAGAATATGAAGGGTGGGGGTGGATGACTCTGGTAGGGTATGTGGTGGATTAGGTGGGGTAGGAGAAATGACTGGACTGGTTGGTTCTGTGGGCGGAATATTGGGTACTTCTGGGACGTCTGGGGGGTTTTGTTGTTGCTGCTCCTGGGGAATTTCAACAGCTGGTTGAGGCTTTATGGGCGGGTTATTTAGTGGACAGTTTTGTTTTTCAAAACCCCTGTTGATGAGTAATTGAACAAGATGGTGGTGGGTAAGTGACTGGGTTGGATCTTTTGCCTTTCGACAGTAATGTGCCATATTCTTTAAACAACCCAACAAATAATAGGGAAGATTGACCCGTCTTTTATGTCTTAAATGAGAAAGAAAAAGGAAGTCGTTCTGATAGACTACCTGATAGCGACCTTCGTAGGTCAGGTAGTTCTTGATGAATCTGGTGACCTCCGACCACAAGGGTGGTAGTGAACTGAGCTGAACGTCTCTTCCCTTCAATACAATTCTTTCCTCAGGCAGGAAGAAGCTCTGCTGGACATCCCCGATGATATGCTTTCGGCTGAACGTTCGAGTGCCATCAATGGGCAGGCTTGAGACCTCTGATATGTCATGATCTATTACAGATATTCGGATGCCTACGACGACGTAATGGTTCTCCTGAAGATTTCAGGCAAACTATAGTACTTGTCGTTCATTATATCCTTGAAGCCTGCAAAAATAATTAAGCCAGCTTGCTTGCTCGAAGATTTGATATGCTACTGGATAGTGTTCGAGCAGCGCTGTGGCGGCGGGTTCTTTGCAGATGAAATCTCCTCCCATGGCTACTAGCTTAGTAAGATACAGCGTCGAGAGTTTTTGTATCAGCTCTGGCACAAAGTAAGTTTTTCGAGGGGTTATATGCAGGAATAGTGGTTAAATGCGCAAAAAGGTGATGAAATGGGGATGGCGGCGGTAAAATCGGAGGAAATGATGATATCGCGGATTTGACATGTACTTCTCCTCCCGTCAAGTGCGATTAATAATAATGGCACTTAAATGGTCTTAATGGCTTAAAATCTTTCTCATTAACTATAGCCTAACTGAATTACATAAAATTTACATACCTCGCCTTACTGTTTGATTCGTTTTGCAAACAACATATGATGCCTGTCAGTGGTAGTCCTGTTGTGGCGGCGAATTTTTAATTGTGACGAGGATTTGCTGTTTAGAGGGTCGAACTATAATCTGAGGGCGTACAAGCTTGCTGACAGACGACGGTGAAAGACTGGTGTTTCAGCAACAGAGAAGAATGAAACAATAGATGAAGAACTGCTGATGAATGGTGTTTCAGTATCGGAAGAAAGTTAAACGTGCTGAATGGTGGTGTTTTAGCATCGAAAAAAAAGAAGTCGAAAGTGTTGAATGGTGGTGTTTCAACATCGGAGAAAAAATGATGAAGGGTTGTTGTCAATGGTGTTTCAGGAACGGGAAAAATGATGAAGGGTTGTTGTCAATGGTGTTTCAGCAACGGGAAAAGGCGAAACAACTGCTGGACGGAGTTGTTTCGTCGATGAAGTATGGTGAGGAAATGGTGGACTGTAGTGTTTTGGGAGTGGGGAGAAAAAGTGTTGAACAGTGGTGTTTCAGCATTGGGAAAAATGATGAAGAGTTGTTTGATAATGGAGTTTTAGCAACAGAAGAGAGTCGAAAATGGGGAATGGTGGTGATTCAGCCGTGGAGGTGAGTAAAGAGTTCTTGAACGGTGGTGTTACGGTATCAGGAGGAAATTCAACAGTTCTGATCAGTGGTGTCTCAACATCGTGAAAGTCAATCAGTGTTGAACAACGGTGTTTCAGCATCATGAAAGCTCATTTCCTTGAAGTGAAATCATCCTCTTCTGGTGGCTGAGCTTTGATCGGGAATCTGCAAAAATCGACTGTAGCACGATATTTCCTGACAGGGATTATTAGAAAACAAAATCTAATCTAATCTAATTCTTAAAGAAAATCAATCTTAAAAGGATTAATTTGGGGTAGAAACCCCCTCAATGAAGAGAAAATGGGCGTCTGCCATGCGTGTGGCCTTAAAATCTTCTTTGGAAATAGGTTGCTAGTACAGATGGAGCCGATGACCATTTACAAGTAACGGAGTTCTGGAGTCATCGATTGTGAGGAGCCTTACTGTTCCATTGGGGAAAACTGTGTCTACTTCATAAGGTCCAAGCCATCTTGTACGCAGTTTTCCTTGAAATTCTTTGAACCAGGAATCATACAGTAGAGCCCAATTACCTTTTTGGAACTGCTTGTTCTTGATATTTTTGTCATGCCATTGTGATCTTTGTTGTTGAATTATGGTTGTTTTCTGAATGGCATCTAATCTTTTATCCTCTAGTTCATTAAGCTGCTGCAGCCTGGCTGTCTGTTCATCGGTTAGATCAAGGTTGGTAGCTAAAGCAGTCGTTAAGGTTTTTATCTCAAATTCCACAGGAAAGACAACACTCTTTCCATAGACCAATTCATAGGGAGAAAATCCTGTAGTATTTCTCCAGGTAGTTCTATAGGCCCATAGTGCTTCAAGGAGCATGTAGGACCAATCCTTTCTACTTTCCTTCACCGTTTTTGTGAGAATGGCTTCTATTACTTTATTTGTGCTTTCCACCTGTCCATTGGCTTGGGGGTGGTATGTTGTAGTCATTCTCTGCTGAATATGATATTTCTGAAGGGTGGCTTTGAACCCATGAGAAGAGAACGGAGGTCCTCCATCTGTAACTAATTCTCTTGGCATTCCAAATCTGGTGAAGATATCTTTAAATAAGAAATTTATAACTGCTTCTTCAGTTGCTCTATGGAGTGCCTTGGCTTCCACCCATTTAGTCATGTAGTCTGTGCAGACCAGTATATAAACTTTTTGATTGGATGGAGGGTTGATGGGTCCTATGAAGTCTAAGGCCCATCTTTCAAATGGTTCAACTACTACCTGGGGGTTTAATGGCATTTCATCTCTATGATTAGGTTGGCCTACTCTTTGGCAGCTATCACAGGCCCTAACATATTTCTTTGCATCTTTGAAGAGTGAGGGCCAATAGTACCCCATCCTGAGAATTTTATATGCTGTTCTTTTGTCAGCAAAATGCCCTCCACAAGGGCCATCATGACAAGATTTTAATATATCATACACCTCATCTTCTTGAACACACCTTCTAATTTCTTGATTAGCTCCTGTATGGAAAAGGTACCCACTTATCTAGCTATACCGAGCACTTTGATGAACAATACTTTTCTTCTCTTGGTAGGATAGGTGTGATGGTAACTTCCCTGCAACTAAGTAGTTAGCAATATCTGCATACCAAGGTGAGTGAGCAGAAACTGCAAATAGATATTCATCAGGA
>ML781636.1:992639-1003080 GCA_009831015.1 Picea engelmannii | reverse complement strand
ATGTCTAAATTTATTAATTGCATAAATAACTGCTAGGAATTCCTTCTCGGTGACTGTATAATTGAGTTCAGTAGGGGACATATTCTTGCTGATGAAATATATAGCATAAGGGAGGTGATCTTCTTCCTGTCCCAAGACAGCTCATATAGCAGTGTCTGAAGCATTGGAGGATATGTGAAAGGGGAGTGTCCAATCAGATCCTCTATGGATAGGAGCAGTAGATAACTGATGTTTAAGTGTACTAAATGCTTCTTGACAGAAATTGGTCCAATTGAATTCAGCATTTTTCATCAGTAAAACAAACAGGGGAGAAGCTATTTTGGAAAAAATCTTAATAAATCTTCTGTAGTATCCGTCATGTCCTAGAAAGTTTCTTACCTTTGTTTGGGTTTTGGGAGTAGGAAGATCCTTAATGACTTGTATTTTGGATGGGTCTACCTGAATTCCTTGAGATGAGATAAAATGGCCAAGCACTATTCCTTCACTCATCATCATATGGAATTTTTCTGTACTTAAGGAGAGTTGGGATTGTATGCATCGTTTAAGTACCTTCTCAAGGTTTTCCAGTGCTTCCTGAAAAGAAACACCATAAGGAGTAAAGTCATCCATAAAAGTTTCCATAGAGTCATTAAGCATATCAGAAAAAATTCCCAAAACTGCCCTTTGGAAGGTTGTTGGTGCATTACATATTCCAAATGGAAGGACTCTGTAAGAAAAGGTTCCCCAAGGGTTGGTGAAGGTGGTTTTGTCTTGATCTTGAGGTGCAATTTTAATCTGGTTGTACCCACTGAAACCATCTAAAAATGAGAAAAAATTCTTCCCTGACAAACTATCTAACACTTGATCAATGAATGGTAGTGGAAAGTGGTCTTTCTGAGTGGCTTTATTTAAAGCTTTGTAATCCACACATACTCTCCATTTCCCATTCTTTTTAGGAACTATTACCAACAGGGACACCCATTCACTGTCTGATATAGGGTAGATAAACCCTGCATTGAATAATTTCTGAAGTTCTTCCTTCAAGATTTCTCTTAAGTTTGGGTTCATTCGTCGCTGGGGTTGACGGATTGGTCGACAATCCTCCTTAATATATATTCTATGAGTACATAGGTCAGGGGAGACTCCCTTCATGTCTGTGTAATCCCATGCGAATGCTTCTTTATTTTTCCGAAGTAACTTCATTAACTGTTGTGTTTCAGCATCTGTCAAATGAGGGTTTATATTTAATGATTTGCCAGGTTCAATTTCGACTGGTATGCTTTTGGAGGAGATGGTTTTGGGTGTTTGAGGTGGTCTTTCTGAACTGAGGTTTTCTTTCTTATCAGACTCCAACAGTGTAGTTAATTGATTATGAATTTGTGGAGTGACAGAGGAGGGTTCGCAAATAAAATTATTGATGATTTAATCCTCAGTAGAGTCTTTCAGACTTAAAGCTTGTCTGATAGTCAGAAGAGGTTGAGTAGGTTGATCCTCAAAATCTACCCATATAGAATTGTCATTATTGGCCAGGGGTGTAGCATGAGGATAAAGTGTAAGATACTTTGTTTCATAACCATTTGAAATTGTCATTGACCCTGATCTACAACTGATAAAAGCATCTGCTGTGGCTAGCCACGGTCTACCCAGAATTAGGGGGTGGCCCCCCAACTTTGTTTTGGGCTGCAACACTGTAAAATCGACTGGATAATTCCAGGATTCCATAGAGATGTTGAGGTCTTCAATCACTCCTTCTGGTTTAATTGTGGATCGATCAGCCAATTCTAGGATAGTTGGGGTCTCTCTGACTTCATCTTGTAATTGTAATAGTTGTAAGGTTTCTAAAGTCATGATATTGATGGTTGCACCTAGTTCTACTAGGACACGAGGGATTATTGTTTTTCCAACTTGTACTGTAACGGTAGGGTGGCTAGGATCGCCATATTTGACTGGGGGAGTCTTGCCTGACATTAATGCAGACAGATCTCCCATTACATGGACTGTAAGGGGATCCTTGGTTTTCCTACCAGGCTTTTTAACGCAGATATCTCTCATTGTCCTAGCGTAAATAGGTACGTCACGGAGTGCTTGTAAGAGGGGAATTTTAACATATAAATTTTGTAATTCACCTAGAAGATTAAAGGCTGGCGGTTCAGGCATTTTGGTTAAGGCTAAACGCTCGGGAAATGGTGTTGTTTCAGCAGCATTGTGAGAGGATGATTGTACCTTTTCAGGTGCATCATGCTCTTTTGTTGCCTCTTTGTTGGAAAAGGTAACATCAGCTATACTTGGTTCCACTATTCTCCCAGATCGAAGATGGATATCGTTGCATTGTGCAGGGAGAAGGGAAAGTGTAGGCTGGTTATAAATATCAATGCACTGCACAACTTTATTATTTGGGTTGGGGTTAGGTTGCACAGGTAGTTGGGGTCTCATCGTTTGATTATTTTGAGGAGTACCTACTGGAAAGGAGAGTGGTTGTGAGAATTGAGGTAATTGGTTTTGAAAGGGGGGTTGTTGTCCTCTCCAATTCTGATTCCATTGATTCTGATATGGCTGTTGTTGTGGAGGCCAAGAGGTCCACATTTAGGGATCAACAAAGGGTGGGTTATTTTGTTGCATGGGTGGGAAAGTTTGTTGCATGGGTGGGTAAGTTTGTTGCATGGATGGATAATTCATTTGATTAGTGTATTGCATTTGATTGTAAGGGGGGTAATTCATTTGATTGAAAGCAGAATAATTATTCCAACGATTAGGAGATGCAAATGGTATGTTAGAGTTCATACCTTGTCCTCGTGGTTGCCATTGTCTCCTTTGTGTCATCAGATAGACAACTTCAGCTTCTTCGTCCGTTGGTTGCAATGCTGCTTTGATCCCTGGTAAAGATGGACAATTTTGGGTATCATGATCCTTGTCACAAATAGTGCAGATTGGTTTTCTGTCCAGTGGACATTCTCTTCGTGGGTGCTTATCTCTGCATTGAGAACAAAAGATAGACAAGGCTACTTCTGCTTCTACTTTCTTTTTCTTGATCTGCAGGGTATCCATTTGTGAGGCAAAAGAGCTTAACATTTCAGTTTTAAAATCTTCAAGTAGATTACCTATCTCGGCTCTTGTTGCTCCCCCACTGGCTGATTTGTGGACTCTTGAAAATGTGGTGTCCCTGCTGTTCAATCTTTTTCTTGAAGCTCCCCTTGAACATCTTTTGCATAAATTGACAATTTCATCATATGATTCCTTGGATATGTCCCCTTTCCCAAGCATGTTCAGCATATCCAGAGAGTCATCCCTTACCCCTTTTAATAAAATAGTCTTGAGAATATCCTTACTTACATTGGGATGACTGGATATTTCAATATTGTATTGTAGCCTCTCTACAAAGTCTTCTATATTCTCGTCCTCTTTCTGCATCATTTTAAATAGCTCCTCCCTTTTTTCTCTCGTTCTGTAGTAGTCTTGGTACTTGTTCAGAAATTTCTGTTTCATTTGGTCCCATGTTGTGATTACATGGCCTCCAAGACTCATAAACCATCTTATTGCATTCCCTTTTAGTGTTGTTGGAAATAACTTCAGTTTCTGAGCATTAGAAACGTAATCATAACTTCTACAAAATATATCAAACTCAAACAGAAATTCATCAAGATACTCTGAAGATAAACCATGAAAATTAGGCAATGCTGAGAGTGGAATGTTTTTCATGGGGGCTGCTCCTCTAGGGAGATCGCCAATAGGGAATCCTAGTGTAGAGAAAGAGTTTTCATGTTTTACCTCTCCTTCAGGATCTACCTGTTCTTCATGATGCAATTGTTCGTTGTATTCATCCATGTTTCCCTCTGTCTGCTCTCCTGCTACACTTGCTCTGTCCTCAATGTCTCCTACTGGCTTCTGGACTATCTCCGGACTCCAAACTTCCTTCCCTATTCCAAAAATTTCTCGAAATGAAGGCTGGGAATTCTGTTTTTGAAGGTTTGGTCGTTGAGCCACAAATTCAGACTTGGATGCAATCTCGTCAATGAAAGTCTTTCTTCCTCCTTTTCCTTTTCCCTTTCCACCTGTAGGGTTAGTGTCTTTGGGGTCTTTCATGCATTCTTTTTTATCTAAAGAAAAGAAATCACAAGTGCTTTTGAAATCTATAGCTATCTTCCCCGGCAACGGCGCCAAAATGTTGGTCACTATAATTGCTTAATTGATTCAAACAATCAAGTGATACATAAATTATCAACCCAGGGAAGTCTTTTATTTCAAAGATAACCACACACTATATATGCTCAATTCCAAAATCAACTTAGTGTTGTAGTAAAGAAACTTATACTAATCACACTTGCTGAAGTTCTGAATTAAATCACAGAAAAGTATCTTTCCTATTGTAGATCTTTTAAATATTAGTCTAAGAATCCTGGATTACATTAAAATAATACTTGCAATGGAAAAGGACAACTATTATGCAATCAGAGAACAGGACCCTTACTCTCAAGCAGAGACTTCAGTACTAACACTCTTTCATGAAAACAGTAATGCAGAAAACAATTAACTCTATCTAACAGAGAACAAAGCCACCTAGTTCCTTCCTTTCTAAGCAGGAGCCTTGAGCCTTATTTCTGTTTTAGCACACTTGTGAGGTTGAGGTTTATAGAGAACAAGGAAGTTTGATCCCTTCCTTTCTGAGCAGGGATCCTTAACCCAGTTTCTGGCTAGCACAATTGCAGAAATAATGGAAGTCTACAGAGAACAGGATGTTTTGGTTCCTTCCTTTCTGAGCAGGAACCCTTAACCCAATCCCTGGATATCAAACTTGTAGAAATAAATGAAATCTACAGAAGACAAGGTGTTTTGATTCCTTCCTGTCTGAGCAGGAACCCTTAACCAAATCTCTGGCTATAAATGAAATCTACAGAAGACAAGGTGTTTTGATTCCTTCCTGTCTGAGCAGGAACCCTTAACCAAATCTCTGGCTAGCACACTTGCAGTAGTAAAGGAAATCTACAGAAGACAAGGTGTTTTGATTCCTTCCTGTCTGAGCAGGAATCCTTAACCAAATCTCTGGTTAGCACACTTGCAGCAGTAAAGGAAATCTATAGAAGACAAGGTGTTTTGATTCCTTCCTGTCTGAGCAGGAACCCTTAACCAAATCTCTGGCTAGCACACTTGCAGCAGTAAAGGAAAGCTACAGAGGGTAGGATATTCCAATTCCTTCCTGTCTGAGTAGGAAACTTTAACCCAGTATCTGCTAGCCTCATAAAATAATCACACAAGATTGCTGATAAGAAGAATTACAAATTCCATTCAATAAACTAAGACATAGTCAGTAGTGTTTTAGCAAGGTAGAATCCATTAAAAATAGTGTTTTAGCAAACGACAGTTAAACAAAGCATAAATAGAAATTGTACTAACACACTTCTAACTAATGGGTGAATCTTGTGAAGAAGGTGGGCCCTCCCTTCTCACAAGATTCCCCTGAAACGAGGAAGCTAGAGAGAGATACTCAAAGCAGTCTTCTATTCATCTGTCGAAATATCACATTACAATTTGGAAAATAGAATACATCCCCCTTCTTTGGAGTTGCTTCAATACATAAAAACTTGGATCCCTCGAATGGTGATTTCCTCTGATTTAAAGAGGAGATCCCTTCGATACAATAATTACAATGCATAAATGAGCCTTATCCTAAATCAGATCTTCTTTCTAAACCAGCATAGGATGTCCTAGTCTCACGCAACCGAATGCTATTACAGGAGCTGAATGAGGTTATGTTGTTACGGCTGGTGTAACATCTTCTTCTCGTTGTTGCGGATGATGTTTCAGCATCGCAACTCGCAGGCTGTTTCAGCCACATGAATTGCGCTCTGACTGTGTTGACCGCTGACTGTGACGGCTTCCTTGTGTTTCAACATCGTCAGTTCTGGCGGTTTCCTCTGTGTTTCAACGTCTGCAACTCTGGACTGTGTAACAACTCCGTGTTTCAGCATCTACGACTCGAGACTATGTAACAGCTCCGTGTTTCAGCATCTGCATCCTCAAACTATAAGGCAGCTCCGTGTTTCAGCATCTGTGACCTTGGACTGTATAACAGCTCCGTGTTTCAGCATCAGTTCTATGTTTCAGCAACATCGACCTTGGAAAGTTCTATGTTTCAGCAATAGGCCTCAAATGCTAATCTACAGTTTTGGACACTTATGCATTTCTTAATCAATGGTTAAGTACGAGAGTGATGTAAAATATTATGCAAAATAGATTAAACGTATAGTATTGAGAAGGGACATTGTATACCTTTGAGATGATCATATAAAGTGATAGTATGAGTCTAAATGTAGGTGATCAAGAGTATAATAGTGGCAAAAAGTATAGGCAAAAAGGTGCATTGTGTGGTCCTAAAAGGTGTTTCAACCGGATATGGAATTGAGCAAAGGATGCCTAATATAGATACGACATGATCGCATTTCCCTCCTTCATCGAGAGGTTGGAATCCTCATTTGGGGTGATCAATTTCAAGGTTGGGTTTCGATCTAGCTCATCAAGGTAAGTTACTGACTCTTCACCTCGATCAAAAAATGGAGCTAGAAGAAGGGGACTATGGGCTCTAGAAAGAGGTATGTTGCTAGCTATGGATCTGGGTCTGCTTGCTTTCTTGCTGCTGGATCATTAGAATCTACCATTGGTGTAGCTACTCCCATATAAGCTTCTGGATCTACTTAGTAAAGGTAAATGACTGGCTTTGTCTTTTCTCTTGGCTCTGCTCCTGCACCCCTAGTCTTTGCTATGTGTTCTACTTCGGTCTAAAATTGGTAAGCTTTGGTGTCTCGTGAAGTTGCATAACCTCAGCTATATTATTATATGTAAGCCTCGTAGTTTCATCAGTATCTTACCCACCATCATTTCGTCCAACATCTCGACCAGTTCAAGAGAAAGACCCAACCAGAGAAAAGTAAGTAGTCGTTGATTCAGTCAGCAGTCCTGAACGATTATTTAAGTATATCGTAGATTTACCAGCTACAGAAGATTGAAACCCAGTAGCAACCCTTTTTACATCCCAGATTTATATTGAGAATAAGCATCAGGAGTAGCGCAGTCTTGAACGATTATTAATAGAAGCGGAGAGCTCAGGGCTGCTTGAAAAGGGACTTGAACCAGTTTTGAAGGATGGATACCGTGATTCCACCGAACCTAAAAGTGCTTTATTATTCTAATAAATAGTAAAAAGTATCTAATTCGGATCATTCTATCCAATACGAATATTTATTCCAATACGAATATTTATTTGTAATGGAGATGAAACCAAAGACCTGCTAAAGGAATAAGACTCCGTTTGTTCATCAGATTCCTTTTCCTATAATCACTCATTCTCCGGCCAGCCAGCCAGTAAGGTCCTTATAAACCTCAAGTTCTGATCAACCCCCTTATATAAATACCTGGTAAACCCCCTTATATAATGAAGAGTTGGCCGGAAAAAAAGCCAAGAAATAAGACGACCCCAGATGAGACTAATAGTCACAATCCTTCGACAATGCGATTATATAAGTAATTACACTTTTATTGACCTGTTCTTGAAAGAAAAACTCATTTAGTAAAACATTTATTAAAGACTCTGAATTTACGAAGTCAAGCTTTTTTCTGTGCAGTGTCGTGTCTGGGCCTTTATGCTATCTCTAGTTTTATACACGTCATTACTTAATAAGAAGTAGTAGTAGTAAGGTAAGAAGGAGATCGTCTTATCCAAAGAGTTTTTTCTTATCTTTATAGATATAGGAGGAAAATACGTTTAAATGGGCAGTGGTCGACTATGGCTTTGATGGGCGGTTTCACCAAGATAGACAAGGAGAAAATAACCATATTGGTAAATAAGAGAGAGATGTTTACATCGATCTCCAAGAGGCACATGAAACTTTTAGAATAGCTAAAGTGGACTTAGCTCAAAAAAAGACAAGAAATTGAAGCTGTTGTAGCTCCAAAAAGAGCTAGAAAACGATTATAGGCTAGCCCTCTCGTCTCTAATTAAGACATTTACTATAATGATCCGAAAATGGATTCAATATTTCGCCAAACAAGTGGGTCTTCTGAGATGCCATCGACTCTTCAATGGTATATCAGAATTTTCACTACTATTGGATTCAAACCAATGACGCTCACTGTATGAAAATACTCTAACCACAGAGTGAAGTGGGTCATTTATTCTCATAGGTAGAATGAACAATTCTAAATGGAATTGAACGCATAGACCTGGAAAAAATCGAACTTATTGGAACTTATTGGATCATGGAATAGTATCAGATCATGAAATATCTACTTTGACAGAAAGTGATCCATCTGGTTAGTATAGTAGTGTCTCACCAAGACTGGTCTTGGAAGGGCTATAGCTCAGCAAGGTAGAGCATCTCGTTTACACGTGCGCCAATGGTGGGAGAGTTTCTCGATTCAATCCACTAAATCTATTTTCTGTGAAATAGCTCTATGAATTTCTGAACAATAGCATGACAAAGATTAAGTTCGATCTCATATTACATAATTGATATGGTCAATCCTAGATCCATTCAATGCCAGGCATAATGAGTGCCCATACGGGGACCTAAAAAGAGATTCTTTTTGCTCGAAGTAGAATATTTTCCTTTTGGAGCGATAGAGGAGTCGAGTCAATCTATGTCTGAGATGGAACCCTTTTGAATCACTTTTGGCTTTCAAAGGGAATTTGGAGCACACGGAGCCTAGTATCTTCCTGGAAAGAGGAGGCAGACTGACCGATCTTTCCATTAGTTAATGAGCCCAATGCGATAAAATGCATGTTGGGTTCTTGGAACAGTTAAAAGAATTTTGATAATACTTTGGTTCTACCGAGAAGGTCTACGGTTCGAGCCCATATATCCCCCCCTATTGGTACGTTCCACTAAGTTACACTACTCTTATATATATCCCCTCATATTCGTCCATCCGAGTGAGGGAAAGGAAGAACAAATCCGAGGGAAGGGAAAAATTGGGAAATGCTTTTGATTGATTCCTTCCTACCTAGTTAGTGGGAGCCATAACGGAAGAAAAAATGGTCGGAAAACTACCTTCCTTATCTTATGCCCAGAGCCATCCATATGATAGGAGGGAGAATCTATCTCTCTCCACAAATCCGTATGGTAGGAGAATCTCTCTCCCCAGAGTCCTTTATCTATCCATTCCATCCCCGGAGCCATACAGAGAACCACCTACGTTCTCCCCTTTTCCAGCCAGAGAAAGGATCGATCAATAGAAGGAAGGGATAAAAAGGTATAGCGCATATGGAAAAAGGTCAAGGCCTATTTAATCAGCTCAATGAAAGGGAAAGGAAAGGTCCGCATGTAAACCATTGAATGGCTGCCCTCGACAATTTCCCTCTCTCACGGGACCTTAAAATCCTAACTTCCCAGTCTGAAACCGTTTTTGAATACGAGGTTTAGCGGGCCTTCTGCCTACTAACAGAGCTTATAAAGGTGGAATCGGTGAACTACAGGATTGCTAGAGTGCAGATCCCTCCTGCTTTGACAGACCATCCCTACTATGCGTCCCTCCCCTCTCAAGTGCAATCGATGCCCATTTTTTACCACCTCTCCCTATCGACCTTGATCTCAAAAATACGGGGTTGAAGCAATCAAGACCTCATCGACCTTTCCTTAATAATGACCATGCTTCACTTTCTTGCTATAGGAACCATGATCGATTTTTGACGACCAACTAAGTCTCTTCAAGTAGAATTGATAACCGATAGGCCACCTCTATTTCGGGGGAAATAGAGCATCCCTTCCTCTATTTTGGGGCTAAAGTACTTAAGCCCCCAAAAAAGATAGCAAGTTCGTATCCTCGCCCCTTTTGGGGGCTTCGTTCTTAACGTTCCTCAACCTTTGAGTTAGAAATAAAGGATTTTGCCTATCCCCCTTCTTTCATAGTAGTGGGCTCTCTCCCTATATATATAGATGGTAGGTCCAGGTTATCCCCCTATAGGGAGAGATTCTCCCATAGGTTCGGGTTCTCCTCAATAATAACTGGTTATAGGTAAAGTGCACCCACCTTAGCTTCTGGCTCTCAATCTGGAGCTTGATCTACTGCATAATCTACTGAATCTACTGCTTAAACGTATGCTGAATAAACTGTATAACCAACAACTAGATCTACTAGTAAACCACTTCATCAACGTCAGAAGCAACTGCTCAGTCACTCGAGTCCACTTCAGTTACTTCTCCTACTGGCCTTGAACGAGTGTCACTTATGGAAAGTCGAACCGGAAAAGAAAGAGCTAACAACATTAATAAGTTAGCTCTCCATACGACACGACCGGGATATTAAACGAAGTTATTTCCTTCCCTTCTCTACAGGGGAACCACTTTACCGAACGTAGAGAGGGGAACTCGGAGAGGCACTTTACCGAACGTAGAGAGGGGAAGGAAAGTCTATTACGATTCCTTGAGTGAGTAGTTAAGTCAGGAGAAGATAAGCTATCTACTGCATTATGTCC
>ML781636.1:943955-982017 GCA_009831015.1 Picea engelmannii | reverse complement strand
GGTTAACATCTATACGTATAGTGTGGTGGCCTACCCCATTTGTTCCATGATCTATGGGTCTACTGGAGTTACCCACTTCGATCAATTAGCCGAGATTTTGACCGGATATGAAATCACTTTGTTCGGTGCTCCATCTGGTGGTATTTTTTTGAGGATTCTCTTTATCGCTATAGGATCTTTATTCAAGATCACTGCAGTTCCTTTTCAGGCGGTTGTAGGACGACCGCCTATGGGTGGTACCTCTACCGACAGATTGCGGCCAATCCTACTGGCTGGAAAGAGGGTCGGCTTATCCGAGAGCGCGTGAGACTCATCACTACCACGTAAGGGCATTGAGACCATAGCATGTTACATGAAAGCGTTGCTTTATCCCTCCCTACATAGTGTTGTCACACAACCGCTCGCCTAGAAGAGCCGCTCGCTCCATAGTGTTTTCACACAAGATAAGCACGCCGCCTGCTGGCCGGGCGAATCGAAGTTCTCTCCCGGTAAACCATCCACCCAGTTAAGTGCAAACATAGTGGAATCACTCTTAGCGAATGCTTGCTGCTGGCTAGTGTGCCTTCTGCCCGTCGACAAGGAAAGAGCGACAAGGTTCAAATTCAAAATGATTACTGTGTGCAGCATGGGAGCTGATTACCCAACAACTCTCTGGGAACAATGGAAAAAAGGATATCCCGATAACAGAAACCATAGGGGCTATATCGGCGAGATCCAATGGTGAACAACTAGATTCCCCAGAAGAAAACCCCGGCTGGAAGTTTGAGGACCTTTAGTACCCCCGAAAACACCTCCCCAGTAGCCAGCGCTTCACGCCAAGCAAGACCACGTCCCTTCATCCATTCAATAGGGCCTTTTCATTCCAATTCATTCCAATATGTATGGGGCCAAGCGAAAGTGGAGAGGGGTAGGTGCTTGTGGGGGAGGCTACCCCTCGGCTTAGGAGGGAAGGGAAAGGTATAACCTTGAATATGATAAATTACTTTCCTTCCTATAAAGATTGATTTTCCATTTCAGAAGAAAGGAGGTGTCTTGCGGTGTTATCTGAAGGGCGAAGGGAAAATGCTTCCCGAGGGAGGGATTACGAGGAGATATCCCCATTCTTTACCCCCCCCTGCTGCAATAGATATCCCGATTTCTCCAGGGCCGGCTGAAGACCCTGAAGGCCTTCGGCCTCCCTTCACTCTGCGAAGTGTTGAAGCTTTCTCTTTATATTATAAGGAAGAATCCCATATTGGCCGGCCCAGGAAAGCGCTGGCAACAACGGAAGGGAGGGATCCATGTAGCTGTTGCGACCATACTGACTGAGCATTAGGTTTGGCATCTACTATGGCCACTTCAAACACGTCAAACCGCCCGCTCTGCTAGACAGCGTGTGGAATGGCTGAGAGCGGACCTTTTGGATATATAATCCGAGAGAGTAGAGTTACAGAGCCATATGATGGAAAAAAACTTTCACGTTCGGTCCAGGGAGCACTTTTATCGTAGATAATTTCTCGTTCTCCCTCGTGTGGCAAACTTCTGCTTGCTTGCTGAGCGAACACGAGTTAACAACTCGCTGGGACCTAAACCCCATATTCTCCTGAGCCCCAAAGAAAACCCCCCTCCCCCTTGGACTCCATATCTCTCTCGACTCTATATATGTGGGCACCTGATATCTATGAGGGTTCACCCACCCTGGTTGCAACATTCTTCTCTATCGCACCTAAAATATCTATTTTTGCGAATATGTTACGTGTTTCTATCCATAGTTTCTATGGAACTACATTGCAACAAATATTCTTTCTCTACAGCATTGCTCCTATGATCCTAGGAGCACTGGCCGCCATGGCCCAGATGAAAGTCAAAAGACCTTTAGCTCATAGTTCGGTTGGACATGTAGGTTATCTTCGTACCGGTTTTTCATGTGGAACCATGGGAGGAATTCAATCACTACTAATTGGTATATTCATCCATGTATCAATGACGATCAATGCATCCGCCATAGTCCTATCATTACGACAAACCCATGTCAAATATATAGCGGATCTGGGCGCTCCAGCTGGGACGAATCCTATTTCGGCTAATATCTTTTCCATTACTATGTTCCCATACACAGGAATACCCCCGTTAGCCGGCTTTCGTAGCAAATTCTATTTGTTCTCCGCCACTTTGGGTTGTGGGGCTTACTTACTAGCCTTGATGGGAGTAGTTACTAGCGTTATAGGTCATTGGGCAGCCGGAAGGTTGCCTGAGTCAGTGTGGGGGACAGACCGAAGGCAGTTATTCGTGCACCGGACACATACCTTACGAAATAAGTTGCGACACGGATGGGAACGCATGCTACGAAAGGTCCTGAAAGGTATTACCTTTACCTGAGCGCGCTCTATATTATTGATTCTATCTCTAGTTACCGAATATGATCTTATAGGGTGGCCTTCCTTACAAAGCCTTCGTCAATTCAGAGTCTATTTCAATACTTACCAAACAGAGACTATTGAAAGATTTATATTACTGTGTCCTCTCCTTTCATATTCTTATCCTTATCGTGCGAACTAAGGCAGTCGTTAGATGAGTTAGCGAGGTTACCCCTAAGACAGATATCTCTTTCTATTCCACCACTACTTTATCCCATAAATAAAAGTTGTTCGGTGTATACTTCGTTACATAAGTCATAGCAAAGCCCTTACACACGTTATGGGCGGACCTATTTGATACAGTAAGGCCATTCGTAAGGTCCTGAAAGGACCTTATTTTTCGCTCTGCGAAGGTAAGGTCCTTTCAGGTAAATCCTGAGCTCTGCTCAGGCAGGTAAGGTCCTGGTCTTACCTGAGCTAGCTCTGCGAAGGTAAGGGTATCTGATGCATCAACCATCTACTCAAGATCCTTACCTTTGCAGAGCTCAAACCTACCTTTCATATCTTCCTGAACTCTAACTCTTTGAGGGGAAGAAATAAAGGGCCAGGACCTTGTACGAGTCTGCAATCACTGCACGAGATGAACTTGGGTTTGGTGAATCAAATTTGGCCCTAGGTGTAATAAGACTCCCAGTTACAGTGCGCGATCGTATACCGAGGTGCTCCCCACCAGTTTCTTGCTGGGACGACGTGAGCCAGCCGGAAATCGAGGGTCCCCGCCCGTGAGGGTACCCTCGATTTCCTTGGATCAATTAAGAAATATGGAGAAAGGGACAGAGGGAATTACCCATATTATCGGGGACGGGGAACGAATTGACATCTCGATGTGATACAACCTTTTTTCCATTTGGGTTGGGAAATAACGACGAAGTCCATCCGGGGAAAACCGTCCGATGAATAAGAGGAGAAGCGCCAATAGCGCACGAAGCGCATGCGGAACGGGCGCGGAGAAAAGAGAAAGTGCCGCCGTTGAGATAGGCCCCCAGAGCCCCCTTCCTGGCCACGCTTTATGGACCCAAAGCAGTGTTTTCCACCAAATGAATGAAGGATTTGGGGCTTACTGCTATGTAGCATTACGATTCGTATTTCGATTTCTATCTATAGATAGATAGATAGATATGAATGGGAATCTATATTGATCCATCTATTGGGATATATCTTCTATTCAGATACATGGATATATTTCCATATATAGTCATACAATAACGTGTAATTCTGATCTGTTTATGATCTAAATAACTGCGCTTAGCACCCCCGCTCATTGAACAGCTCTGCTGCAATGGATGGCAGAGGGTCCGTAGTACCCTACCCCGAAGGCCGGGGGAAGAACTGGAGTGATCCAGTAGCCAGGAAGGGGCCTGATTGATAAGTTCCTACTGCTACACTTGGCTCTACACATTGACAGAGCTAACCCCTGTCCATCGGATGTGTCCAGCAGGGTTCAAGGGGGCAGGCTTAAATCCTCCTTCCTTGTGAGTGAATCTCTAGATGCATGGCTTTTTTAACGGACAAGGGGTGGGGCAGAGCAAAGCCTCTGAAATACAAGATCCTTACAGCTGCCATCAAGGCCTGAGTTACCTCTTAGGTATGGAGCAGTGTTCATTCGTTCATGTGTACTCCCTGACAGAGTCGTTAGCCTCGTTCGTAGATAATTTGGATGCCCCGCCTGTCATGGAGAGCGGAGCATGCATGGAAGAGAGGGCACCTCCCTCTATGAATGAATCGAGACTGGGAATAATGTAACATAGGTTCAAACACAAGATTTATGGGGTAAAAGGTAGGGTAAAGAGATAAGGTGGTTAGAAAAAGGTGAATAGTGGAAGGTAGACACTAAAATGAAAGGCATGTAGGTGGGGTTCTATTAATTCCTATTCCTAGTGGTTGTTCTAATTCCTGATATGGACAAGGCTTGGCCGGAATAGTAGGTACCAATAAGATCTGTCTGTAAGAAAATGTGATTCCATAAATTATGATATAAATAAAAGGGGTTTTAATGTATATATAAATAAAAGAAATCCCCAGAGCACACAGCGGTGAGGCACGGAGTTTCATATTCTAATCTGAAAGGCACCAGGAGTGGTCGATCCAAAAAAGCTTCTGATATAAGTGAACCCCATTTATCTAGGGTCGAAGGCATATGATATTCCTCTGGGTCAAAAACTCTAATTTGGCTTTAGGTAAATCGATTCATTAATGGATTTAAGGCGATTCCTTCCAATAAACTGCTAGGGGGGGAGGCAGCAGCATAATAGGCTTAGAGGTAGGTGAGGCGCGTAGCGAAGTGCATCGGGCACCCTCAAAGCAAGTTTGGTCATTGTTGGGGCGGTTCCGTCAATTCAAAAACATTCTGAAATGCATTTTTTTATAAGGCGAACCCTCCCCCTCGTACCTCAGGAGAGTCCCTCCGGGTCCTTTTTTATCCTGAATTCATCGATTTATAAATGTAATTTGTCTTAAGAGAAATCAATTCAGAAATGCATGTTAGGTTCTTTCTCCTATCCATCCATCCAGCCCCGCCATGTTATCCAGCAATAGTGAAAGCATGGGGAGCAAGGGAAGAAGCTAGCTACGAAAGAAAGAAGGTCCTCGTCAAATCGATAATCCAGAGCTATGTCTCTGAAGTTCTAGCCATGTATCATAAGTTCCGGCAGTAATTAATTCATAGGGAAGTTAGGTCGGATGACTCAACCTATCAAACAGAAATAAATCAAGTAGGGTAAAGGTTTATCAAGCCGGATATGAGACATACAAATAAAAAAGGCGTTATGGCAAAAGAACAACATATATAAAGGGCCCGATCCGATCTGCTCGCTGTAAGTTTGGGGATTCCCAATCTAGGTGAAATAAGTTGCTTTTTTCTTTATTAAACTTGATTCTTTAATACACAACCTACCTAATGAGTGTTTATCCCTCTCTCACCCCAACCAAGGTTTGGTTCTAAATACTATCCCGATATAGCGTATATAAATACTTGCCCCATATTCCATAAAAGGTTCAGGTCTAAAGAAGAGCATCTCTATTCCTCCCCCTTCGCTTTGCAATCTGTTCCCTCGGGAGTTAGGCCACCTTGAAGTAGTTCATTTACCAGTCTTAAACTGAGTGACCAAAGATGCCAACCGTATCACACCCATTTGACAAGGCACTGACCAGGGTACTTATCCAATCCGGTGATCTCATCCAGTGCATGCAACACACCATTCATCCCAGCGATCTGAGCAATCAATCCCAACCGTACCAGCTATTGAATAAGATTTGTCTAACCAGGTACCCAACCGCCTCCTCATAAATAGAGCATGCATCCCCACATCATCCATCATCCAACAGAATGGAACATGTCCCTGCAGCTGAAGCTGATCACAAAGCCTCCTCATCAGAAGTGGAACCAGTCGCCTCCTTGGAAGTGAACTCAACCTGCCTCAAAAGAAGAGGAAACGGAGCCCGCCCGCATCCTCCCTCAAAATCCGAACATGCATCTGGATATGTTGGTGGAACCTGCCCCAGGAGAAATGGAAAATGCCTCATAAGAAGCAGCAGAAAACGCCACGCAACTCAGTTTTTGTTACTCAATTTTGGATATTTCGATTCTCCTGGACACCTCCAAATCTGGATGTTCAGTCTGTTTACTATTTGATTCTTCCGAGCTATCCATTCTTGATTGCTAGATGGCATGCCTTTTCGTACTTATTATAGGGCATGGCTTGTTGTCTCTTGCAGGATCGAATCGGACTGGGGGATACTTCGATCGGAGTACCGCGCTGGGCAGGGACAAGTCAATTGGACGAGGTTCAACCAACGGAATGGATGGAATGGAATCACTTGAAATGCTCACAATCTATGATTTGGCTCAAGAAAAATGCTAGTTCAATACCCCACCTGGATCACATATGCCTCTGAATCCCCACAAACAAAGGTGTGCTTTATCAAAACATGCATTTCATAGTCTTTTTTAGATCGACGGACCCACCCCAAATAATACTTAGACCTTACAGTGCCGGATAGATTGGCTGGAGGGAAGAACCTTACATACATTCAATCATCAATTTGGCTAAATAAAAAAAGAGTTAAATACCCTGGTGGACCATATGCCCATGAACCTCTCAACACGATCGGCCATTTGCTTTGGCAAAACATGCATCTAAGAAGGTTTTTGGAAGTCATGGACATACCAGCATGGCCTTTTAGATCTTTCTTCAGGGGAGAGCGCTTTAATTAATTAATTGATTTCGCTCAATAAAACAGATAGTTCCAGGCCCCTGTGGCACATATATGCCTCTGAACCCTTCCAAACATGGGTCTTATATTGATCAAATTGCATTTCAGAAAGTTTACGCTCCGCACCTTGCCTTGACTTTATGATTCAGGCACCACAAGCCAAAGGTGCTTGCTTGGAATTAGAAAATGAATCAAGCGAGGTCCCTAAAGACAAAACAAAGTTCTCAACCCCAACGGATCATTATGTCTACGAACCCACACAACCTAGGGTCTTATATCACATTTCAAAACGTTTCTAGAACTCATTCATGGACCAACCTGACCTGGTGCCTGCCCCAATAGGATTTAGACCCCGTCCCAATCAACTTGGTGCCCCCAACCTTTCTTTTCAAACTCACTCACCTGAAAGACCTAGACATGGTTAGCCCTCCTTGGCTGGAGCATTTTCTAATTGAATACCTTAGATAGGAGGTACCAACTATAGACCCGGGATGGGAGGCATGCATGGCATGAAACAATCTTACCCTTCTTCCCTTACTTTATTCAACCTAGGAGCCTAGGAAGGAGCATGGCATGGAGTTATCCCTAACCCATTGATGGATATGTCATTAAGACTAAAGTAGGCAGGTATGGCATGCTATTAACCACCCCCTTGGTTTACCAACTCTTTACCTGCAAGAACTAGATCTTTAGCCCTAGACCAGGAATGCACTTAGTTAGGAGGGTATGATCCCTTACCTTAGAAACAACGGATGGGATGAGTGGTTGATTAGCCAAGTGAGGACTTTTAGTAGCTTCCCATGCTCTCCCGATTGTGGCGGGATGCTCTATTAGCGTCGATAGGCTTTACCTTTAGCTGAAATCGTTTCACTGCCGGATGACTTTATTCTGATTAGAGAGAGAAATCCTCGTTGGATGGACAGGCGGGCTTCAGACATTGCTAGGAGAAGAGAAGCCTTTGCTAGGAGAAGAGAAGCCTTTTAGAACACTTGCTTTATGAATGCTTTGTTGGTACAACACTCTGACTATAAACTATTTACCCTTGCCTTTTCTTAAGTCCAGACAATATAAAAATGTGTTTGGGAACGGTTTTTATCAATCAGAACCACCTCCCCCCAATTCATATTTATCAAATGGGATTAGATTCGCCATCCCTCATCTTATGGTTCTTCTTGGCTTCGCTCCTTGTCAGCCCTCGCGTCCTTTAACCTCACCCAGGGAACATTTCATTCTTAATCGAGTTGGCTAATGAAAAATGCAAGTTCGATACCCCAGTTGATCATTATGCCCCAGTTGATCATTATGCCTATAAACCCTTATAAACAGGGGTCGCTTTAGCAAAAACCGCGTTTCAGAACGTTTTGAAAATTGGCTGGACCAACCCAAAATACGAAACTTGCTTCTCGAGGAATTCACTTTTCATAGGCCTTAGATTTGATCTTAATCCCTCATTATGCTTCTGCCTACCTTACTTAAAGGAATAATATCACCCATACATTACATAAGCGATTTTCCTTAATACAACAGAAAGTTTGAAACCCCGATCCTTCTACGAACCCCGAAACACGAGGATTCGCTTTAGCAAAAATAACATCTGAGAATATTTTTCAATTTGACCGGATATATGGAAAAGAAAACACTAGATTTTTGGGTCATGCACTTTAACAAATAGGTTTTGACCTTGCTTCTTAAGCCTTAACCTACCCCCTGCCTTAGAGAACGAAACCACCTTTATATTTATGTTGTTGGATCGTGTGTTCGTAGGAACTACTGGATTTCATACTGCCTGCCTTATAATATGTGTTTGTACTTGGTTGGGTAGGAAGACCAGTCATATTAGATTTATCAGCATACCTTACCCTTCTCCCTTACTTCTTGTCCCTTACATAAGTGTTTCCAAACAACCCGGACACCCACCTTAAGAACTAGACATGCCTTAGACACTTGCTTCATTAATTGCTTGATGGGTTGGGAATGCTAGAAACTTTTATTTACGGACAGGATCAACCAGCATGGATTTTAGATAGATCTTGCTTTGGGGGAAGGTGCTGTCATTAATCGATTTACCCATAGAAAAACATAGTTTCAATACCCCAGATGATTAAGATGCCTACGAATAACCGCAACCCAGGGGATTATATAGTTCAAATCGCATTTCAGAACATTTTCGGAATTGACCCGAACAACTAGCATTGCTTTTAGATATTGCTTCAGGGAAAGGCATGGAACAAAATGGTCGTCTTACTTCTTGATTGATCAGACGGATGAAGGAAGGTCAACTTCCATTGGGGGAACACGGAAAGTCTTTGCAAAGTCATTTCGAATTAACCGGTCATTTGGGGTGAGGACCATATATCCATGGATGGATTTAGGGAGGGATTTTCGGAACTACCCTATTAATGAATTACAGTCGGAACTTATGAAAAGACACAGCTAGAAAACACTTGGATTTCAGATAGGATTTCCCTTTTGAACAAGTATCATTCCGCCATCCTATTCAACCAGACTCCCCATGCTTCCCATGATCGATTGCTGGATTACATGGCAGGGCGAATGGATGGATGGTCCAATTAGCCGAGGAATTTGATTTGCATGCTACTGCATGATGGTTTATTAGCTGAGAGGGTTTACCTTTAGCAGAGATCATACAAAACTGAAGCAGAGATCTTGGGTTGAAACTGTCGGATTGAGGAACTAAAGCCATAACTTCAAAAACATGGAGGGATTAATTATTTCAATTAGGAGAGCCTTGCTGGATGGTATGCCCCACACCTTACTACCTTGCATCTGCTTCACATGGAGCGATTCGTTCCGTTGGTTGGTTGGTTTTACCACCTTCCAGATAGACTGCATTCATTCACCTTCGAAGCTATGATTTTTGTTAGCCCTAGACCCCACCTAAGGAATTCATTGCCTTAGTGGTCGAGACTTTGACCTTGCAGAACTAGATTCTTTACTTTGATTACCGCTGCCTTAATCCTAGGATGATGGAGTCATACCAACCTCTTGGTTTAGCCATTAATGCCTTAGTTTAGCCAGGAATGCCTTATGGGTACAACACTATTGCCATGAACCTTTACCCTGCTTTACATTTACTGAAGTACCATACAAACCTCTCACCTACTAGAATTACACCAAATTAGCCTTGGACTTTCTGGAAATGGAAGAGCTTCAAATGGCTACCTCGGGCCCGGGGACAAGCGCAGGGTTGCCCTCTTCCTCACCCATATGATGAGTGAGCGTTAACCTCACCTGTGAATGTATGAGTGACTTCGTTCCTCGCCCTTTTTGGGTCGAGTCACTTAACGTACCTATGGTCGAGTGATCTTACGCTTCCTCAAGGTAACCCGAGCAATGAGCTTGTCCTCTCCTTAAAGTCGAGCGTGCTTTCGCATCCTCTCCCGTTGGTCGAGCTTACTTGCGCATCCTCTATAAAGAAATAAAGTAAGAGATTATGCTCCCCCAACCCCCCCATGGATGGATTACGTGCATACAGGATAGACATCTAAAGTCGGTAGAGACATACGGGAGGTGGACTTCAATGCCTTCCTTCAATGCCCTCTTAAACACGCCAACTTCAATGCCCTCACTCTCCTAATGACTTCAATACCAAACCAACAATACCAATCTGTAGAATCCAATAGAATCATCAGCATTCATTGACCATTTGAAAAGGGCTTATCAATATGCTCTTTGTTGCCTTCCTCAAGGTTAGACCAAACAGGGTGGGCAGGTAGACATAAAAAAAAAAACAGGTAGACATTAGGAGATTCATATGATGATCTATACTAGCTCATGGAGGAGACATTCCCCTAGAACCTATCTCCCCTATAACCAGGGGTTCAATATTATATATATTATATAAAGAAGGAACAACCGATACTTGGGCTATGTCTATATGTAACTAACTGAATCTAGGGATGTAACTAAATTATAGCAAAAACTATAAGAGGATCCATTCAAAAGCTTATCAAAAGCCTCTCCCCCAAGAGAATTTCTCTAGAACTGTACCACCCACATAGCATGAATCAGGGTCTTCAACAGAGATAGAACTGGTAACCATGAAGTAAGGATCGCCTTTGGCGCTCCTAACCTCAGAACCAGAACCTTCTAATAATGTCCCCCAATATAAATAGGGTGGCAGGAATCCACTCATCCCTCTTTCGGATCTAGGTGGAGAGGTCATGTTCGGTGGGATTAATCTATCTCTCTTTGGAATCTTGGACACTCATCTCTATTCTCTTGGACATGGGTCATGCATCTGCAAAGGTAGCATAGTAAAAGGCAAGAGCAATGCGATTCTTAACCAATGGATCCACCAGATCCTACAGGACAAGACCCTACAGGGCTAGGACCAGCTACTACTACCCCAGCTTATCCACCAGCACCAACACCATTAGTGGTTTCAGTAGTTTACCCAGTTTCCCTACCTGTACCAGGTCCAGGACCAGCATAGTCACTAGTAGTTTCATCTCCTTAGCCAACAGTCGCAGAAGTAGAGCCAGCATCAGTAGCAGATCTAGCAACAGAGACAACTGAGGTGAAAGTAGCGGATCCAGTCCCATATATGGAATGAGAGCCACATCTAAGTAAGCACGTAAGCATCCTATACAGGTTAAGATCCTACAAGGGCAGGTACACCATACGAAGAAGTAGGAGTAGCATTCCTTCACCCGGTTCCAGCAGCAGATCCTATGGTTGACCCTGATCCAGTTGATGATCCAGGACCAGCATCTTAACCATCTGTTGATTCAATAGTCGATCTGGCATTGGTACCAGTAGCGGGCGATAGCAGCTTCAAGACCCAGTGAAGTTGACCTAGACCCATAAGCAGCAGGAGAAGAACTAGTTTACTAAGTCGCAGGAGCAGGACCACTTTATATATAGGCTTTGCACGCTTCTTTGGTATTTAATTACTTTACCCATCTGGCTTTGCACCTTCACTACCTGGACCAACACCCGGGTTTGGTATTGAATCCCTTTCACCATGCTATGGTATTCCATATATTTCCCCTTTGCTGCACCATGCCTTTCACCAACACCTGGGTTTGGTGTTTCATTTATTTCCCCAATTAATACCTGGCTTGCTTTGCAATTTCCTTCCTTTCACCAGGGTTTGGTATTTCCTTCCTCCTTGCAGCAGGCTTTGTACCCGCACCAGCACTTGCTTTGCACCACTATTTCAAGGTGGCTGTATTTTATTAATTAATACTTCCTTTCACCATACTACCTACTTCCTAGCTCCATAGCTCGCATTCTCAATTCTTACACCCTATCTATCGTAAAGGAATCAATCAGTGAAAGAGACACAGATCTATTATATCCCACCCACAATCGCAGCATCATAGGTAGAGGGAAAGGTGCGGAAGGTAGCAAAGCATTCAGTTGATTAAGTCGATCCAATAGCAGTAGCTCCAGTAGCAGCAGAAGAGCCATCTTACCTAGTTTCTGTAAAGTTGGTTGAAGCAGTCGTTGATCCAGTAAAATATATATATATATATATATATATATATATAATCTCATATATAGATCTAGTTCATGAGCAAGATCTAGATTCAGAGTTTAGTTCAAGGGAGGAAGAGCTAGATGTTCCATTTCCAGGACGAGATAGAGATTATTATGTTGGTGGTGAGCGAGCCTGAGTCTGTTGCTTGTGATTGTGATCCTGTTCGAGAGTCAAAATATGATGTTCTAGATTGAGATCCAGAACCAGATCCAGTTGTTTCATATCCTACAGTCAAAGATCAAAACATTTTGTTTGTTTCAATTCTTAAGCTATGAATTCATCCCACTATGGAGAGAACGATTGTAGCAGTCTTGAACGAAACTATAAGTCAGTCCTCTGCAAGCAATCTTGAACGATTCAACAGTAGTCGAAGTTGCGATATTAACGTTAGTAGTGGTCTCATAGTCATATTTATCTATATGTTCATTATCGAAAGCGCCAGAGTCTGTTGATAAAGACCCAGAACCATAACCAGAAAGATAAGCCAAGCTAGACAAAGCCAAGCCATCTAAGCCAAGCTAGCCCACAGCACTAATACGACCATTTAGAGCCAGCAGTCGGCGAGCCAGTAAGCCAACCACCTAAGCTAAGCCATCCATATAAGCCAAAGATCTAGACTCATATCTATATCTGGGTGCCCCGTTAGAGAACCAGAAGCAAAGGTACCTGCAATTGTGACTTCGTTGAATCCTAATAAGCAGTTTCTCTTGTTTACTTAGAACCCATTGACCTATAACCACCATAAGCATAAGGTGGAAGCAACAAAGCAAGCAGCCAAGGTTAAACCATTGACGAAGGAAGCTCCATTGAACCACACCAATTACCCGTAGTACTTCCACTAGGGTTAGGGGGCTTACCTTAATATTAATGGAATGAGCGGTGTACTGGTTTAGTTTCCGTGGCCGGTGCCATAGCTGGAGTTATTGATCGAGACCTAGTAGATCCCAGGGTAGGGATGTAGGAAGCATCGGTGGAAAAGGCAGGCAGTTAGAAAGCCTCGCCCAATATCCTTTCCAAGTCGCTCGTTGATGACCACCAGATGTGTTGGTTGACCTGGAGCAGATCCCACGGATTGAGATCGATACCCATCATCAACACTAGCACTACCCGTAGAGGCAGTGCTTCACCCCCAAGTTTAGAGCAGCATCCCCTACAATTCGAGTACCAAAACCCCCGTCCAACTATTGATCCCACTTATTATGTTCTTACATAAGTCATTGTTCCAACCATTGTGTTCCGACTAGCCCTTGTATATCATCCCTCCATGCATGCTTTTTCTGACGACTTCTTTACCGAGCTATGCTACCTTTACCCTCGGCGGAGCTGGATATTGAAATGGAAAGGATGCCCTCCTTCTTCCATATTCGCTCCTGCCCCTACCCTTCTTAATAATTGTTCAAGTATTAATTAATCAAAGTGGTGGTACTTAAACTTCACCTGGCCCTAGTATTTTCCCTGCCTTTCCTACTGCTCTAGCTTCCACCTTTGACTCTACTCCCTCTGTCTTCGCTTCTGGCTGCTCCTGTTTATTTTACCCCGCTCAGCTGCTTTTCATCTTTGTTG
Source organism: Picea engelmannii (assembly GCA_009831015.1). Lineage (NCBI taxonomy): Eukaryota > Viridiplantae > Streptophyta > Pinopsida > Pinales > Pinaceae > Picea > Picea engelmannii. The sequence goes on along the minus strand of ML781636.1, from coordinate 968,340 downwards.
CAACAATCATCATATCTGAGCTGCCGAGAATAACCAGATCGTCAACGTATACTATGAGAATGAAAATCCCCCCCCCCCTCATTCTCTTTGAGATAGATATTGGAATCAAATGGGCATCGTGTGAACCCTTGCTCTAAAATATGCTTATCAATCTTGATATACCAGGCTCTGGGAGCCTTCTTAAGGCCATAGAGATACTTTATAAGTTGGCACACCTTCTGCTCTTGACCAGGTGCAACAAACCCCTCCGATTGAGACATATAAACTTCCTCTAAGTATGCAGAGGTAGAGGTAGATGCATTTGATTCAGTTGCTTTAGTTGCTGGTAAAGAGTCAATCGATCTAGCTTATCCACCACCATCAGAACCAACATATTGCCCAGCATCCCTTCCCGTCATAGCTTCCCTTCTAGTTCCCATAATCTATTATATAATAATATTGGCTTATAATAGTTGCAGTTCGATATCGTGATTCTGTTCCAGATAGTGATCGTGATCCAGAAGCAAAGACAACGACAGAACTAGATGTTGATCCAGTTGTTTCACTAGTTTAATATCTCACATTTGATCCGAAAGGCTATCGAGAGAAAAGAAACTCATGGATTTTTCGATTGGACTTGAGGAAGGAAGAACCTCTAGTTGCTGGAGTCATTTTAAGGCTCGTTAAAACAGGCTTGGAGGAAGGTAATTCTTCTGGCCTATCATTCATTGGTTGGAGGAAGGAGAAATAAAGCCAGGTAGAGGTTGGTCGTTGTAGACTTATTTTTCAGGCTCATTCCCATTCTCATGAGCCAGGTAGAGGCAGGTTCTTACTATTGGATTTTCTCTCTTGCCAGTCAGAGGTTGGAGGAAGGCGAAGGTCAAGCCATCCCTCTAAAAGGTGAAGTTCAGGGGTGAAGGCAAAGGTGAAAGACCAGTCGTTCCCTTCCGACTCGTGAGCCAGGTAGAGGCAGGTCATTTTAAGGCTCGTGAAAATAATGATTTCGCCCAGACCCAGTTTATGATCCAGCAGTAGGAGAGACAGAGGCAAAGGTAAAAAAGGCATAGGTGAGAGTAGAAAGGGTGACAGAACAAGTTGCAGATAGAGATGTTTACTTCGTTGACTCATAATCACTAATGGCAAACGTGGCTAGAGATCTTCGTGCAGACAAGCTGTAGCTTTTCTTATACGAATCAAAAGCAAGGGCCATTGACTCCAAGATCCGAGCAATGAATGCATTAAAGAAAGAAGGGGTTTAAGGTTTTCATTCAAGTTCGATTCTTATCAAATGTTGTTCAGTCAGAAAGAAGGGGCTTGCCCTATACTATGGATGGTCTACCTTCACTCATGGCTATGAGTCTGATCCGCGGTAAGGTTATAGATAGCACTCTTTCTTCTTCCTTCCCCTGCAACCCTAGCACGTACTTACTAATGGGTGGCCCCGATATGAATGACCATCCGAGTACGAAAAGTGATTTGTGCAATAATCAATCTGAAGATTCCTTCTATCCAACTCGACCCCAATCGAGATTCAATAATTATCAAAATAGAGGAATCCCAGGATGGCAGCTTTCAAACCTAGGTGTAGTGGGGTAGGATTCGGGTTCTGTACTGAGCTTAGTTAGGGGACTCCTCTCTGGCGATTCAGATAGTATCGAGTATACCCATCCCTCCCCGCATCTACTTCTGTCTCGCATTCCACACTTCGCCCACCCTTATCGAACAAATGAAAAAAGTGAAAGTATAGGACAGATGAATCGTCCTTATAAAGCCCTAGGAAATCCAAGTATCTAAGTGCAGTAGCCTCTATGACGTATTGCTTTAACGTATTGACTTGTATGATGGTGGTAGCCCCACTCACCCTTTACGATCTAGTTCCCGGCTGGTAAATAGCCCCCTGCACGAGTAGTCGGTCCCCTAAGGGTTGTAGACCTACTCAACCCGTACAACTCTTAGCTCCTTAGGCCAGGATATTGAAACCATATAGTAGTCCCTGAACCCCGTTAAGGAAGGAGCGACAGAACCGGTCTCTGGTTCTTACACTAGATGCGTTCGGACTAACCTTCCCCTTCGCGCTTTCATACAGCAGCAGACAATGCACTTGAATATAATAAATAGGCTTTTCCGCCTATTTTCTCGCTTGTGTTAACTCGTATATATAGTTTTATATTCGTAGAGATCTGAAGGAGTCTAGTGCCAATAAGACTCTCACATGCAGAAAAGTGCATGGATAAAATGAGTATGGGAAGCCTGAAAATCTCACCACAGAACTAACTAAACAGACTGATCAGCTTTCTTTCCTTCCTTAGATACGCTATTAGAACTGCTCCATTCTTAATTGGCGTGAGGTGCCAACATGTAATTAAAGGTAATATTCAACTATCCATCTCTAATTCCCCCTATTTTTTCGGGGGAATTTCTCTTCGTTCCTTCGCTATAGGATCCCATTTGAAGTAAGGTGAATTCCGCAAGGTTCTACTGGCGAGGGGGGAAGGTATAACCTTCCTTCCTTCTCTCTCTCACCCTCTGATGATAGATAAAGAAATGTTGGGAGAGACCGCTAGATCGACAATATATTCTTTGGAGAATCCTTCCGAAAGCTGAGAAAGCGACACATAACGTAGGAAATTCAGAAATCCGGATTATTGGAGAGGATTGGGAAAAAACCAAATCCCGCCATAAATGACGAACTCTGTTACCCATATGATAGTGCGGTGCTAATGAAGTGAGATTTACTAAGATTAGAGCGACCTTTGGAAAATTGATGGAGAAACCTGAGGCAGGTTGGTATAAATTATCATAAGTGAGGCTGAAAAAACCTATTTCCAGGCCAAAAGGGGGACTGAACGAAACCATAGTGGCTAATAAAGCCCCGGGGATTCTATGGTAAATTGGAAACATCGGAGTAAACTGCGGCTTGTGAATAGTAAGATGAGGTGATAATGGCTGAGTGATGTTCATATTTGGGTTTACTAAGTTTCGCATGATTGGGATTTACTAAGTTTCGCATCAAGGTGACAGGATTCGAACCTATGGCCCTCTGTACCCAAAACAGATGCGCTAAACGGACTGTGCTACACTTTGTCTCACTCCTGCTAATCCCAATGAAGATTCCTTCTATCTATGCTATGAATGCGGATGTGTGTGATCGATGAACACCAAAACCAACCCCTCGCTTATCATTTGTTTGGTCCAGAACTTGCCCTTACCTTCTTTCCTTCCTTCGCTATGCTCTTTAAGGGGAAGAAATATAGGGTTTCCACGCTCGACCATAGGGGAGAGGAACGTAGTCGCTTGTCCAAGTTACTTATTGATGAGGGGGGGCAAGGGTGAGTAAGTGAACTCTCGACTGGCCCCCCACCAAATAAGTAAATTGAGGGATAACCTTACCTTTGCTATGCTCTTTGAGGGGAAGAAATATAGAGGACCTTATATATGTAATATGACACTTTTCGGCCCCACCCAATAAGTAACTCAAGGTCGAAGGTTGTGAAAGCTCCGTAGCAAGGACATTGAAAGGCTTCATGAAATGCCAATCTTCGTTCAATACTAGGATTAGTTCAATACGCCAATGAGATATATCTTTCAAGATCCCCCTCACTTTATTGGATGAGTTGCCCCGGCCCCTGCTGCCGCACACAGAGTTTTCTCCCTTCACAGATCATTGATTCGCCAACCTGATTCATTCCTGTCCCCAAGGTAAGTATTTGTGTGAATGACAAACAAGAGAATTTGAACTCCGACAAGAAACGAGCTCAGAAATGGAAAGATTCCTGCTCCCGATCAGTCGTAATTCTAACTGCTTCTAGAGCCCAATCCCTTTCTTGGAGATTGAGCTGTTATATACGTTCTAAAAGAGTGGAGAGGATTTATATCATCTGCTGGGCAAGAATGGGAACCCCATACATTAACTCCGAGCGGTTAAATGAAAAGCAACAAATTGCTAAAGGGCGTCTCGGAAAGTGAAAGAGTGGTAAAGGGGAAGAGTGCCTGACCCTAAGGTCTCATCTCCATCTCAATAAGGTATCATATAAAGGTTACCGGTTTTTTCGATGACGATCAATACTTTATGCCCTCACTGCATGACACCTAGATGTAGCAGCCAAATGTTGGACTCAGCCCGATGCCCACGATAAGAGATAAAGGCTAACACACTTCTCTTTGAATTCAGTATAAAGCCTGTTGGATGAGATGGCAGGTAATCAACCTTTCCTTTAGCCTAGCTTGGATAAACAAACTTTTCCTTATATCCTCTTTCACTAGTGAAATAAATGAATGAATTGGTTGTCTCCCTCTCTTCTCAAACATTTGATCTATATGTTATATCATTTCTATAAAGCTTCTCCCATAGCTGAAACCCTTGGCCTAATAACCCTACTGTAAGGAAACTTGAACAATGTTTATGGGATCAAAGACTAAGGTGAAGTCGTAGGTGCAGGAGACATGGTACATGCCAAGCCTAAAACTGGTATGAAAGAAAGTGATGGTCGAAGTAGTGTACAAGGGATCTTATCTTTCGATATGGATGTGTATTGAGTCCATGTATTGGTATTTCCCTGTGCCATTTCATCGGTGGTATTGGTCGTGCTAGTGTCTTTATATCCATCTATGCCAAACATGGTAGGGATATTTCGTGTAGTGTATTGGTATCATCCATTGCTAGGCAGTATTGGTAATGCTAGTGTCTTTATTATGCCATTCCATGTTGCCGGGAGATCTATACAAGTTCTCATACAAAGTGATGGAATAGGCAAGGTGTAGCCCAATAAATAGAGGTGTTAGCTCACCCGTACTAACATAAAACAGCAGGGGTACATAGGATCAAAACAGGCGGTGGATGGATTCCTCTAGGCCAGTAAGGAAGCAACAATTCAATTCTGTATGTAGGATGAAACAGGTTAGGGTCGGAGGTTTACGAATCCTCGTGAATGAAGCCGCCAGGAAGTAAGAATGGAAGCATGTTGCCAGGAAGGCAAAGTTATCCTGCCTAAGTGAAAGGATTCAGAGAAGGCCTACGCTACTATATATAGATGGAATTGATTGTCGAGTGGACTAGCATTTTTTATTGGTTCCAACTACAAGCGAGAATTTCTTGGCCTAATAAGCTACTTATACCTATAATATAGGGTATGATATAGATACGACAACACTTGACCTCCTAAAGAAGCTATTGGTCCTTTTCTCATCTATCAATTAGTTAGCAAAGTAAGAACAGGGAATGAATCCTCATTTGACTTTCATGCGTCAAGCTAAGAGTCCTGGGAACATCTAGTTAATTCTTTCACTTAGCCCTTTTACTAATCGCGAAACAAAGCAGTAAAAATTGAAAACACCTATCAATCCGGTTCGCACAAATCTAAAACTAGATTAGGCGAGCTAGACATAGAATAGTCTGTATCTATCCCCCAAGGTGCTGCATATAACCTATTCTACATATTTCCACCCCAGTATTCCCGTAATCATTCATTAGGTAGGGACTAGCCCTTTTTCTGGCCTGTATATTTTAGATAGGGAATTTTAGAAAATGATGGGCCCAGCCCGAGTAGTTTGCACCTTTCCTTTTCTGAAACAGTCAAGAAGAATAGGTTCTCTTCCTCTTTCCTCCCTATTAGCTCCCGTCCCAAAAATCTGTGATGGAGTTACTTTCCTTTCCCGCCCACCTGAGCCAACAGGAATAAGATTCAATTGTATAGGAGGAAGAAAAAAGACAACACACTTTAAATATCCCAGCTACATACAACAATTTTCCATTCCATTTACTAAGCTTACTGGATAGTTTCCACAGGGCCCAATTCCACATGTCCTTTAATGCTGGTTTAAGGGAAAAGAGACATCGTATCTCATTCCTTTAGAATGCCCTATAACCTCCCACCCCTGTTAAAGAACCCAGTCTAGAGGAGCTGAAGACCCAAGAATCATACAACACTTTTGTATGGCTATCTTAGAGTCTGAAGCAGTGCTATATATATCTTGATCTTGTTCAGCAAGGCTCCTAATTTGTGTTTGTCAAGAAAAGGAAACATCGCAGTATCATCCGCAAATAGGGATTCTATAAGTTTTGGCTAGGAAGTTCAATGTGCTTCACCGCGAGTCTAAAGATAGATAGCCAGCCAATGCATAGCCTTAGCAGCAATCACAAAGGGATCTGGAGCAAGAGGGAAACCCTGCCTAATATACTTTTGCAAAACAATTGGCTCAGTAACATAACCATTCATTAACAATCTAGTAGAGCCCTCTCTTCATAGTGTAGAACCCATACCAACCAACTTTTCCAAAAAATTTCATCTGTTCGAACCATTCAATCGTAATAAGCTTATTCAGAGTGCATAAGGACCATCGTTGCTTCTTTACCAGAATCTCTTGCCCAATTCATTCCTTCCTTCTAAAGCTGTAAAGAGATTATCCATAATCTTCCTGCAACAAATCCTATCTGAGATTCTGTTCTGAGATCAAGTTTGGCATAACTTACTAATTCGAAATGCTAGGATCTTTACCGAAATATAATAAGGGGCATTTTAAAGGGCGGGTAATAGGTCTCCATTTTTTAACCGAGCACTTATCTCCTTACTTGGAAATAAGCTTAATCATACCTTTCTTTATCTTCTCTCCCAATGAGCCCTTTTGAATCACATTCCTATATCGGGGTAAAAAAAAAGGCAAGTTACATGCCCAATAAGGCTGGTGGCTAGCAGTGTATCTATATCGGTTTTTCTGCATTAGTTGGTTGGCTCATACGAGCGAAATATAAAAATGATTCTTTCCCCAATATATAGAGTGGTTTAAAGGCAAGTCAGAAGACATGCATGATTAGGCAGATAGATTTCTTAGCCACCCTTTATTCCTTAATTTACCACTTATCGGAAGGAAGGCCAGGAATAAAGAAGGGATAACCTTGCTCTCCTACCTAAGAGCAAGCAATCCTTCCTTTTATACGATTCAATGCCCTTTCAGTCCAATTAATAAATACCTCAAGTGCGAGGTCTCATTCCTTTACCAAAGAAAGAAAATATCACTGCCTCCCGAGCGCATAATAGAAATGATGGCATATATAGACGAGGCCCGGAAGGTTAAGGAAGTTGGTGACTGGGTCCTAAGGTCCTTGTCGGGGGTGAAGACATGTGAATGGACTGCACCGCTTGGATTGACTCAGAATTCTAATCGGACCGATACAGTCTCATCTAGGCGGGCGATAGAAGGGAGCAAGGCCTAGGCACGAGCGACGAAATGCGGGGATCCGGAGCAAGCGATTCACTGATAGCTTCAGCGGGAATTAGCAATTAGCAATTAGTGATTCGGCCCTCACAACTTGAATCATCTCCAAATAAATTGCAACTCTTCCCAAACTATAGTCGGAGTGGAGTGACCTGGTGAATTAAATATTGTTTCTTTCCTGATGATGTATCTAGATAGGCAGTGGTCAATAGGTTCTTTTGGATAGGATTTCTACGCTTTGTCTTATTTCACACTTATTATCTCATTTTGGGTGGTGAATCCTAGTAGTTCTGTAATAGACTGAAGTAGTGTGATCTTTCCTTTTACTCATAGTGTAAGAACTCTCTGTAGAAGTGTTTGTTTCAAAGACTGAATGTTACCTTTCTGATGGAACTCTATAGTCCCAGGCATATATATTATATATGTATATATAGAAAGGAGTAAGAGCCACAATCTTGATGAACTTCAAAGAAGAGTAGATGAGCTAGTGGCACTTGAGGAAACTAGGGGAATGGCTTATATCAGGATGAAAGAACAGGTGGCAGGTAAATAAAATCCTGGAAAAGGTTGCAAGAGAGAGAGAAATGCAAGAGGGATATCTGGTTCTACTTTTGGATAGCAGGAAAGCGAAACATGGAGGACATGGCAAAAGGGAAGCCATGGGGGTGGGACCATATAAGATAGCAGCCTTCGAGACAGGGCATCATACATTCACATTGAATACCTTGCAAGGAGAGCAGCTGGAATTGCCTGTCAATTCCCAGTCAAATTGTACTATTAAGCAACATGATTGAAAGGATGAGTCCCACCCGCTCGTATATAAATAGTAGGATAGTTTTATCTATTCTAGTAAGTTAGTTTTTTGTTTCCTTCCAGTGGGTTGAAATGCTTTTTTAGGTCCTGAAGTTTCTTGTTTCTCATCTCGCATAAGAAATGGAGAGACCTATTCTGTAAATTTTATGTCGTCATATATCACCAACCTGGTCTGAGCAATGAATGGTTCATAGGTTCTGTGATTACTTTTCATAAAGAGTTCGCAGACCTCCTTGTCAATTTAAGTGAAGTGACTACTCAGAATAACAATAGGGGGAAGAAAGTTCTGAGGAATGTATAGGTAATAGTCTGCTCTTTCTTTTGCATTGGTCACTTCCCTTCAGTTTGTGTCTCTTAATTCTATTTCTGTTTAGATCTTCTTTCATCAAATGATATTAAGTTCTTATACAGAATAAGAAAAGAAAGGGTAAGAAGTAATGTTGAGTCTTGCACAAGTCATAGTATCACAAAGAGTCAGGTGTTCGGGTCATGAGTCAGTCAAGAGTGGTCCGCAGTATACCTTGATAAACCTAGATTATTGTCACTATAAACTGAATTACATCCCCAAGCAGGAGCCAATGTTTACCTCTCACCTCCGGTGCCCTTAAAAGAGAAGAACCAACCCATGTCGGTTCCCAAAGCATACATTCATCCCTCTTGTTCAAAGCCTACTTAGGCACTTTTCACCAGATAAGTCCATCCTAACGCTTGATTGAATCAGAGACGTCAGATTGAGCATGTGTATATTTGAATCACTTAAGTTACCCAAGTTGGATAGCCACCTCAGCTTGAATCTCTACGATGGTATCCATAATGTGCAAATCGATGCATATAGAAAAGAATCCAGTTGATAGGTCAAAACAAAGGTGCTAGCGAATAGGAATAGAAATCGTTTTTTTTACCATCTCTCGTTTGATCCTCAGCGTCAAGTGATTCGATCTCGGTTCTTTCTCCGACAGCGGGTAGATCATTTCATCGGGTTATTTAGTATAACTATATCTACATCTATTTCACAATATCTCTCTACATCTTTAGTATTAAGCGACGGGAAGCATCCGACCGACCACTTCCTTTGACTGAATCCAATCCAGGCTCTCCTTTCTTTCATGAGTTAGTGAAATCATCTTTTGGGTTTGGAAACCAACTGGTTATATAATATCTGCCACTCTTTCAGCGAGAGTAGATCGAATGGGACTTCACCAGGTCATAGGGAAGGCTAAGATAATCAACCTATAAACTCGCCGCGGTTTAGTGTAGTTGATCGTGGCCGGGAAGAAATGAGAATGAAAGTAAGGTGTGGGCTATCGATAGTTGATTATTGGGCCAAGTTTCCAGGTTACTAAGTCTAAGTTTCCTCTTACAGTATTATGATTTTGGGCAGGAATAGAAAATCCTATCAGTCGAGGTGATTAAATCTCCAGTGGAACATTTCGATTCGGAATGACGGGGAGGGATGAGCAAGCCTATCGTTAGCACACTTGGCTTTCTTTCCACTAAAAGCTTTCGGGTGAGCGATGGACTAAGGACCCAGTTCCTTATTATCTATAGGTTTCAAAACCAATTTCGAAGGTCTAAAGGGAAGGGAACCTGCTGATAGTCCTGGATGCCTTGCCCATCCCACATAGGATTAATCCACATTAGCGGATTGAATTCCCACAGTTGCCTTGGAACCAGAGAGCTGCTTCGGGACTAGATGCCCTAGCTTACCTGGTGCCTTTCTTCCCCTCTTATTTTTCCCCCTCCCTATCCATCCCTTCAATCGAGCCTTCCTGGTCCTAAAATGAATAAGGGCAGTTGAGTGCATTTAATACCAAGAGGTTCCGAATCTATTAATGCTTAAAAAATCAAAGTTGAAAGTCCAGATCAAGTCTCTTATCCCTCGTAGGAGTCAACTAGAAAATGACATTCCTTACCTTCCCGAACCAAGGGAAAATAAAAACATGCGGTGGGGTGGGATGGGAATGTTTTCTTTATTTGATAGGCTAGTCCCTTCTCTCATTCGCATCGGTATTCAATTCACTCACATATAGAAGGGTGGTTCCGAGTAGGCATGCTCCTACACCGAGAGATGATTCGGGAATAGCGGAAAGGGATACTTGCTTCCTTGGGTGGGGCAGGTGTTCCTCTTTCATTGCTTGTGGGGATAACCTCCTTTACACCGCCTGGACAACCATCATTACGGGAAAGGCTTGATTGATTGATTCAGCCACAAGATAGCCGGTTAGGAGTCTCTTTCTGCTGTAGGATACAGCTTTGCCATAAGTGGTAGAGATTTCTTTCTTAGATATGCTTGTCTTCCTCTGGTTGAGTCATGTAAACCTCCTCCTTGGGATCACCATTCAAGAAGGCACTCTTAACATCCATCTGATGAATCCTCCAATTTAACTGAGCAGTTATTGCAAAGATCATTCCGATTGTTTTTCTCTTTGCTGTGCAAAAGTATCCTCATAGTATCTACCTTCCTTCCGAGCATAACCCTGAAAAGAAACTAATATTGTTTTCCCCATATGGTGTGAGCTCGAGACGACTTGGACTTAGTTCTCAAAACCCACAACCAGCCCTTTCCCGGTGGAAGATCAACCAATTCCCATGTCTTGTTCTTGGTCGCTGCTTTATGCCCGACATCCATTGCATCTTTCCATTCCTTCGAAAGCCTCAAGTTCCTCCCGTCCCATATAGTAGAAGGTTCATCAGTGTGAACAACTGTCTAAACAAAGCCTAAAGTCTACCTCATTCTGTATCTCTGACAACCCAATATAACTACTGTACCCACCTACTGCCTTGATGTACGTATGTGATGGGCCCGTGCCTCCGCAAAAGGAACCGCATCTGCTACGAAGCATCTAGAACCTTTCCATCTCCTGCCCACTACACATATACCACTGCCTCACCTCCCCTCGGTCGGATAGTCAATGAAGATGAAACTACATTATGATAGATTGAGCGGCTTCCTTAGACTCCCTTATCCCCACTCAGACTCCTTTCTACATATATTCATCTGCAACAAATAAGTTGGTTTTTTTCCGTATCCCATATCCAATACAAGCAAGAAAGTGGATTTCTTTAAGTCTGATTCCCTATTAGCTGATCATTAAGAAGCCCAAGGAAAGGATTGAAGGATTACTTTTGATGGATAGTAGGAGTTCATCATGATTATCTAAAAGAAAAAGACCCAGGCCCCCACTAGTTAACAACAGATATCCAGTACAGCATAGGTGGAGGCAATTTAAGAATGAGTGTCCTTAGCCCCCTGTGAAAGTATAAGTCGTTCGAGTGCTAATTGAAGTTGATTTCTTTCTTCCCTGAGCACCAATAACGCTTCAACCTCCCACAGAGACCGGGTATATTTAGGTAGATAACCCTAAAATTGTAGATCCCTAGGAAAGGGGGACACCAGATGGATATAGGGTTGGACCGCAGTTCATCACACGGGTGAGGTCGGGCGGGGCAGTGAACGCACAATCTGGAAATGACTATGATAGGGAAGGCATAGGCAGGGGTATAGGTCGCATAACCCAATCCATTTCCCATCACATTAAGCCCCCCCTGCTTTTAAGGTAGGTTCCCAAGCCTGAAGAATGTCTATAAGCTGTCCCCTATCTCGGAAGCGAATAATTATGAATATAGGTTGTTCGTTTATCGTGATACACATTTACACGTACTGCATAGCAGCTGGGAGGGGCGGGTAGAAGTTGGCCAAGCAGGTTGGTTAAGACCCTGTCTCCCTACGGCAGGTCATATAGTTTGTAAGCATTGAACCCAGTGCTACAACCACCGGTTCAGAGTCTTATTGCCAGAAGACCTAGCTACAGTCATTGATCACAGGGTTTCTTATTAGGCATAAGTAACCGTAGTCACAGGTTCTTGTGGAGTAGAAATAGACATAGCAGCTCAGCCCAGCCTAATCTCCCTTAGCTAGCTAGGGTAGATAGAAGCATCCAGTTCTTTTGTTTTCATAACCCACTATCTTTCTATTTGCTATAAAAGAATAAATAGAAATCCCTATTAGTCTCACTAAAAATGCATCAATAGCCTTGGCGAACACCTTCCTTTATACAAGTGCGAAGACACACATAGATGCTGCCGTACTTTACAGGACGAGTGAGACAGACATAAAGTTGAGCGTTCTCGCTCTAGCAAAATATGGGTTTTTAAATGGGGCAGGCCTAACACAATGATATTCTTCAATAGCAGCTTGGCTTAGGGCCCACTTTTTTTGTAGGGTAGGACAAACAACTTACTTAACCCGACCCGCCCCCCATCAGGAAAAGACTTGACCCTACCCTTTGCCCTATTCTATTTATTCCTTCCCATATTAGAGTTATTCAAGTGTTTGAACTTGAGATTTCGAAGCGGCTAGACTGATTATACTCATTCCAGAATTCCATTGGCATCTATTCAATTCGATTGGATTTTCTCCACTTATACGTATCATGGATGGCTAGGGGGACCACCAAAAACCTCAATTAGACCTTTCAAATTGATACAAAATTTCCCAGACCATCATTAGAAATAAAGCCGGAATAGGCCAGCCATAGGACTGCATAAAACCAATAGGTATCAGACTACCCCAGTGGGGGCCCGCATGAAAACAAAACAAATGAATAGGCCTGTAGAAAAGGAAGTAGTTTCGCGTAGAGATAGATTCGAAGTATTGAGTGTAGCCTTAGATACAATGTCAGGGCTAAGGTGAAGGGAGCAGATAGCAGAGCCTATTTCATTTCTAAATCCACTGGCAGGAGTATACCTAGTAGCATACCCAGGACTAGAGGCGCCTGTTCCAGTTCCTGATCGTGATTGAGATTATTACCTTCGTTCGGATCCAAATCCATACCCCACAACATCCCTTCCACCAGTCATATCAGTTGATCTAGTAGATGAAGCTATAGATTCTGCAGTAGTAGATCCAATCCTAGGTAAATAACCTATTGATCCATCACTAGAAGCAGAGTGGGGACAGTTGATGAAGCAAGTGACTCAGGAGGGAAATATGCATATCTGTTATTATCAAATGCACAACACTTGGCTTGGAAACATGATTGATCAAACCAAATGGGACCATCCAGTATCATTTCTGATGCACCTACCAAATCAAAGGTAATCCCTTTTTCCTTCCCCCCAGGGCAGGGAAAAAAGAAGAAATGCGAACTCGCGATTATATACGATGGCCCTATTTCATTCTCAGCTTCAATAGCACGATTCCAGTACAACATTCAAGCGTGGGTGGAGGTATTGGATTGGGGAGCTCCACTCGGCCTCCATAAGGTCCAACCAAAAAGTAGGAGGAAAGGTAGAGACAGAGGAATAGATGAGAGCAATAAGAGCAGTGGATCAAGATTGGAACCTAGGGACAATGGATCTAATTGATCGAGTTGTAAAAGCAACCGGGGTAGAGGCATTAATAGGTGAGGTGGAGGCACCAGCAAAGGCAGAGGAAGGCGTAGTAAAGATAGTCAATCCAGACCAACTAGCCTAATCTAGAAATCCATCCTAAGTCATAGCCAGTCGTAGTGCTAGGTCCAAATCAAGACCCATAGCATCAGTCTACGATTCTCCAGTTCTAGCTTCAGATCCATTTGAAGAACCTTTAGCAAAGACAGGGGAGGCAACAGTAGTTTAAGTAGCGGTATAAGCAGTAGATCCAGTACTCTCTACATATATACCAGCAGTAGTTCTTGTAGCAAAGGAAGGAGCAGAGCCTATTCCAGAACAAGCATTCCTTCCATATCGAGATCGAGACCTAGCAGCCCTTTCTATAGAAGACCTAGCAGCGATAGGAACAAAGGAAAAGGCCAAGCAAGAAGGAGTGGGAGTTGACCATTTAAGTGGTTTAAGCAGTTTCTCCCTTCTTATTAAGATAAAGGGGTTGGGCACCACAGGGCACTCCTAGGAACAACCTTGTATGTTGGAGTGTAACTTCTAGGAACACTGGATCCCCTGCAATTCTTATATTAAGTTAAAGATATGACATCAACGATTAGGGAGAATAACTTTGTAGAATGATCAGGCTAGGGCTACTTATCATACCTAAAGATCGGGTTCTGCCATTATGATATTAATTTGTAAAAGCAGTAGATCCATCAGCATAAAAGGAAGGAACATATCCAAATACCTTCGTAGCAGATCGAAAGCCAACAATTATTTAGAAGTTGAAACAAATGTTGAGCCAGCAGGCAACGCAGTCTTGAACGATTATGGAGAGCGATAGTTCAAGTTTTGTAGTATATGGTTATCCGGCTTAAGTTGATGATGTCGTTTCTTCTGTTAAGTATGCCGTTGGTTCAGCAGTTTATTCTATCGAGTCAGCAGATGTATATTAAGTTAATGCTTCTAGGGATTAAGGTCCTGTGATCGAGATCGGGATCCCATGCCAGCAGTGGACCTCGCAGTGAAGACAAAGCCAGAAATCCTAAAGCCAGTAAGCCCAAGCAAGGTCAAGCCCCGGTATCGAAGTAGTAGCACCACCAGAAAGCATGCCCTATAACTAATCCCAGCAAGCTAATAAGCGCCAAGACAATCATCCAAAGCTATAAAGCCAGGTGTTGAATATCCTCCAGTTAGAGAGCCCTATTCCACATCAGCAGATGATCCAATTCCAGTCGATTCTGTTGTTTAAGCTGTTGATGGAGCAAAATTTGATATGGGTGATTATGGGCGGACTATATAGGCCATGGAACCTTCCGTCTTTTGATCCGAACAATCTTCCTTCCAATCCTTCGAGACGAAGTCCTGCACTCCAGAAGTATTGAAACTATTGAAAGCAAGGGATAGACCCTAGGCAAGAAGGGACTAGAGTGCGAAAGGGTAGGGGAACTAATTCATACAAAAATATTGAGAACAATGTGCCAACCCTTACCAAGAGCTTATTTATAGAAGCGATGAACGCGATTCACCGATAAAGAAGGAGGCAGTGGGCAGGGCATGGGATATTGAATGAAAAGAAAGTCATTCGTTACAAGGGATGAGATAACTAGCACAAGATAAAGGACGGACATACCACAGAGATGAGCTTGAAGGGAAGATTAGATGGACAGCCGCTAACCGAGCAGGATAGTTTCCCGGGGAAGATCCTTCTAAAGGACTAAGTAAGTCCCATACATCCCCTTATCTTGCTTACCAGAAGAAGAAGCAACTAATGCCCGTAGGAAGGCATGGAATGAAGCAACTGACTGCTCAACAAAGCCGAAAGAAGAGGTTGGAAATACGAGTTGCAGCAAGAAGCCCCTTTTCGCTTATCTTATATAGTAGATCAGTAGCTTCTAGTAGCCCTTCCAGAGGACGAGCCAATATGCCAATATAGAGTATACTACAATAGAAGAGCAATTACAGGAGTTGGACAGATCAGGTCTTAAAGGCAAATTAAGGCATCTTTACTGGAGCCTATTGTCCTTTTTGCAGAAGACTCACTCGAACAGGCCCCTTCTTACTAAGCTAAGATTGACATATAAGAAACTCCTAACAGAAAAGGGAAGCTATAGCAACTGTGCTTTAAGTTAAGAGCTAGTACTATGAATGAACTAACTAAGCATAGCGGGAATGAACTAAGCCTAGGGAATGAACTCAATACCTCAATACAGTACATATAGGATTGTGAAAACCCAGGGGATTATCTCAATACAGATAGGATTTGGAGAAGGAGGATATGGGATTACAACTACAACTTTGATTAAAACATGGATGAAAATGACATGGAAGCCGCTAAAAGCACAGAAGCCACTGCTAAAGGGAAAGAAGCACATCCTGCACCTACTGATATGATTCATTTAAGTAGCTTTGAAGTCTCGATCCTTCCACTTGGAATGGAACAGAAGATGCTGTTTGTGATAGGCGGAAAGAGGAAGTAGGCAACCTAGCTCATGAAAGCCTTGCAACAATGGCTATAAGGGCACACATCTGCTCTCTCACCTCTGTGTGTGAATTGGGAATTGCACCTGTAAGGACTCAAGCTACTGCTGCTATGGGGGAGGAAGATAGACACTTTTGTTTGAAAGGGTGGAAATCGCTATGTACTTACTTCTTCTTACTGAATGGACAGTAGGAAACCACTGCTATCTTATGTAGTACTTCCTGCCGAAAGGACAGAATCACCTATTGTAACTACTGATTTATGAATTGACGAATGTCTTAAAACCTAAAAATGACCGACTCTGTTTGGGATAGCTCTTAATGGCTTATATACTCCAGACTAATGAGGTGAGTGATTTTATAGCCTAGAGGGAAACGCTAAACTAAGGAGTATTTGTAAGTTATACAAAGAATGAGTTCCCCTCCCAAGTCCTACTGCCTCCATTGATCGTACTGTTGTGATTCTACCTGCCACCACTCAGCCAGCCTATATGGGTTGTCCTTTACACATCCCCGCATATTCTACCATAATAGACCGAAAGAAGACAAGGGCACAGAAGATGACGTGAAAGAAGACTAGAGCGCGAGCTAGCTGATCTAGGACCAGCCTTGTTGCTTATCTGCTTTGATTGCTATCCGAAGGTAGACTTGAATTGCTTTCCTTTTTGACTAATTGAAGAAAAGCACTCGAAGTGAAGACCAATGAGACCTAAAGGCTTTTTACACAAAATCCTTTACCGCAGACGAGTGAGATAGATTGAATTCAAAGCAGAACAAGCAGCGGGGGATGGGCACAGATGAGATTGGATCGATTGACTAGTAGGCACCACAAAGCAAGCAAGAAGGGCGAGCTATATTTGAATGATTTCTCCTTGCCACCAATCACAATAAACGTACACAGGTCTATTCGGGCTACCAACTCACAACAATCATTGTTTCTGGCTATCACACGATATAGAATAAACACCAACAGGTACGTCGTCGCTAGCGGCTATCGCGGACTGTGGACACGCCTTGTAACTTATCAAATCGAGAACAACGCACTCGAGCCATTACTTCTGCTTTCTTTGCATTACGATAGACATGTGGGTTGACCCTTTGATGACCCAGTTCGAGATCGACATAGCCCCCATCGTGTACTACCTAGTAGTGCCAGGTCTAGAGCGTGTACTTGTTTACCTACTGGTCGAATCAACAGTGGTGGCTACCATGTTTACTGCATGATTGATGAGATTGTAGGTTAGGAACCTCTCCCTAATGGTCGAGTGGGTTCATCATACCTCACCCCCTCACCATTTTTTTCTTTCAGACGCTACGCTTGACCCAGATGGGACACTAGGTTCGCTTACTCAAGCTGGGCAAGGAGGAGGGAAGACATAGTAATTAGGCATATTTCTTCTTGATAGGTCATATACAAGGTTATCCCTTTTCATTCTTCTTGGCAGTCTTTTATTACAACGGGAATTTAAGTCAGCGAAGTGGGCATTGCGAAGGAAGCTGGTATCAGGCCCTGGCCTTCCTTTAGCCAGCGGGAATTTGAGAAAGCCGAGTGGGCAATCAGTCAGAGAGATGGGATTTTCATTTCAGAAGGTGGGTGCTGCGAGATGATAGATGGTTCGAACGAACCTGGCCCAACGATAAGTGGGAAATTTACTAACAAAACTGGGTGCATAAAGAAAGATTATAGAGAGTGAATGTGAACCTGGCCTATCTATATAGGAAATTGACTAATTCAAGGCGTTTCTTCAAGAAAATGTTATAACCTCCTACCTAGCTTAGTACCATGAAAAATTATTCTATGACATGGAAGATTAACCGGTAAGATTCTACGAAAAGATTCTTCGTGGGAGGGTAAGATTCGTCGATCCTTCTTAGGGAGGATGGTAAGATTCTCCGGGAAGATTCGCCGGCATTTTATTAATTATTTGCTTCTATTGAGGAGGAATAATTGGATGATAAGGCAGTAAGGATAACTAATAAGAGGATTGGGTTTCGGACTTTTGACTGAATTTCCCCTCTAGAAGTGGCCTTTCTCTCTCCTCAGACTTTTGGTTTCTTCCAGCACCCGCCTAAGCAGCTTCTAACCGCCCTGCCTTAAACCCCCTACTACTTGCTTTACAACCCGCCTAACTTCTATATGCTTTGCCAAATTAATTCTCTATCCTGAGCTACAACTCCGATAGGGAAAAATGAAGTTGACTGAGGGAAGGAGGGGCCTTAACTTCGATAGGTAAAAAGTATGCTTTTCTAGTTCAAAGTGGGACGAACAAATCTGATAGCTTACCTTTAGGGAAACGTTAACTTTATTGATTTTGATTTCATGCTTGCTTGTTGGTGGTAGAAGAAGTGCCTAATCCATTTCTTTCTGAAGCGTGAAAAAATGGTGATATTTAGGGCTCTCGAGCTATCAGTGGTTGTGGCATCTCCACTAGTATTGAAAAAGAAAGAGCCACTCCAATGCCTTGGCCCCCAAAAAGATGAAATATTATTAGACAAAACAAGCGAATTATAAGGACTGGAGGCGCTCTCCTGAGGTACGAGGGGGAGGTTTTCAAGTAGGGAATTCCTACATGTAATATCCTCCCGGTGAAGCCGGGGCTGTGTAGGTTCTGGAACCGTACCATAACCGGGCTAACGCCCGGCCTATAAGTAAACAAAGTAACTAGAAGAAGCTAATATAATATAACATATATAGAATCTAATAACAATCTTGTGTATAGGAAGGGTTGTATAGTGAGGGTTCAACATTTGGGGCAGTAAGGGAAGGGTAAGGGAAAAGCTCTTATAATCAAAGGCATATGGTGAGTGACGGTTCGCAGATGGCAGACAGTGAGTGACGTTTCTAGGTCTAAGGTAAGGGATAAACTCATCCCATCCGTTTCTAGGTCTAAGGTAAGGGATAAACTCATCCCATCCGTTTTTAGTTCTAAGGTAAGGGATAATAACATTCCCTCCTAACTACGTGCATTCATGGTCTAAGGCTACAAGTCTAGTTCTTGCAAGTAAAGAGTTGGTAAACCAAGGGAGTGTTTCATAGCATGGCATACCTGCCTACTTGAGTATTCCTGGCTTATAGGGTTGTTACTCCATTTCCTAGGATGAAGGTATAAAGGTAAGGGATTATCATAGTGTCATACTCTACTTCTATTCCTTCCTGGCTTCATAAGAGGTTGGGCAGCACTCCACTCCCACTCCATAGGTTGTTGGGTGAAAGGCAGTAAAGGGTTGTTCATAGATTCCATACCTCCTAAGATTCTTAAAGGCAAGTGTTATAAAGCATATCTTGACTGGCTTTGTCTGGGCATCTCCCTCCTAGCATTCATAAGCTTGTCCATCCAATGAGGTTCTCTGATGGACCATAATCACAAGCCATCCGGTCGACAGTTAAAGATATAAGCTAAAGGTAAACCCTCCCTCTCGAGACCATCCCTGCAGGAGCATGCTACTAAAATTCCTTGACTACTCGACCATCACCCCATCCATCCAGCCGCCCCGCCATGTAATCCATAATTGGGGGGAGCATGGTACGAAAGGTAAATAGCAGTATGCCAATACTAATACTAAGCGCTTGATGAAGTGTGATCCCATTTCCTAGCAATGTAGTAGTCTAAATCCCATCCAATAAAGGGCTCTCTGATTGCCCATACATAATCATCCAGTCACCATGTCTAATAAGTTCTGGAGTTTCTAATTCCTGACTCATCTCAGCAGGGCTCCTCAGTGGTAACATGGTACCAAATATAGGAGCTCGTGTTGTATCCCCGACTACAGGATAAATAGGTTCTAAGTAAGTTTGAGTAAGGCCTATAGGTGTGGGTGAGTAAAGAAGGGCGGTAAGCAGGCAGGGACTAAAAAAGTAAAGGCTCCTCAGCGGGATAGGTAGTGGTACCATAAGAATCATAAGAGAAGGGGTAGTAGAGTATGGGGTTCATAGACTAGTGCCTACCCATCCATCCATATTCCTGGCTTCATCAATTGGTAAGGTACTCAATCTCCTAGGGTGACGGGAGAAAGATAAGC
This sequence comes from Picea engelmannii, assembly GCA_009831015.1. Classification (NCBI taxonomy): domain Eukaryota; kingdom Viridiplantae; phylum Streptophyta; class Pinopsida; order Pinales; family Pinaceae; genus Picea; species Picea engelmannii. The sequence continues at coordinate 948,471 of ML781636.1, read as the reverse complement.
GGTAAGGTTGGCCGGTATAATCCCGACCTGGTAAGAGAAGATATAGTAAATAGACATGAATCTATTCCATCAAGTGTGACTAGGTGGAAGGCAGGTTATATAAGTCTCTGCAGTGGGTTAAAATTCCAGAATCATATCGGCTCATCGACGGGAACAAGTAGGTAATATTGGTACCCAACACAGCAGCATCCTAAAGCAAGTGTGATTCCGGGGTCTGTGAAAGCTGTCTGGAAGGCGGTGGTTCTACAGTAAGAAAGTGAAGGCTTGGTGGGGCAGTCCATCCAAAGTAAGTCATAAGGTAAAGGGTTAATAGCAAGAAAGGAGTGCCTAGCAACTAAGTATTCCAGGCTTCAACAATAGGTTGTTGGGCATCACTCCATTAACTAGGGTGATGGTAGAAAGGTAAGGGTGAGGTTGATCATCCATTCATCCATCCGATGATTTTAAGAGACGTAGTAGTCTCAACTCATTAAGTGCATTCATTCAAGAAGTTTTCTAGGACTAACATGTCTTCTAGGTTTGAAGGTGTATAGGTTGTATAGTAACACTAAAGGTAAGGTTGTTTCATGCCATCAAATCCCAATCCCGGGTCTATAGTTGGTCCCTCCTAAGGGATTCAATTTTTCAGTGGTCCAGCCAGGGCTAACATGTATAGGTCTGAAGGTGTATAGGTTGTAAGAGTAAAGCAACATAGTAAAGGGTTCATATTATAAGGTTGTAAGTACTGACCCCCACCCAATGATCTGATCTCATAATTTGTTCTGTCAATTAAAGTAAAACAATTAGGGAGAGTATGGGTAAATAAGGGTACCCCCGAAGTAAGAATATGTAATAAGTGTGTTAGGCCCGTTTACCACTACCAATGTCAGGCAGTTTCAAGTTAACATAAAGAGGTTAAGTAGCAATAGGTCGTAGCACAACCCCATTTATCCATGCCTAAAGGTTCTGACCCATTCCATAAAAGCGTGGTAACAAATGAAAAAGTAAGGCAATGAAGAAGTTTCCACGTACGATCCGATCGCGATCCAAGGGTGGTTCCTGTGCCACTTCCATAAGCATATACTGGCAATATTGGCTTGCTGTTTTAATGAATCTAATGGTATCTGGAAGCCCGTACCTATAGGATAAGGTTTATAGCAGTCCCTGTGATTAATTCCTCAAGTGTATAAGGTTACAGGTCTAAGGCTACAGGTCTAGGTCTTAATTCAGGTGGATAGGGTGGATTGAACAGGTGTTGGTTGGTAGCAATAGGTGGTAAAAATCTGACTCCAATAGGCAGGCATCATATAGAGGTTGTAGAATGCTGCTATAAGTGACCCACTCCACTCAAGCGAGCCTTTAAAATAGATTAGTGAAAGTAAGTGAACCGGTATCTAAAGGGTAAAAAGTAAAGGTAGCACGGTAACACATTAAGTAAAGGCGAACTAGGCGACAGAAGGTGCGCAAGCAAGGGTGAAAGTGCAAGCCCAAGCCCTTTCAAATATGTAAGTTCAAGTTTGTAAGCTAAGAGAAAGGGTGGAAAAAAGGTTGTTGGTAGGTAACACAAAAATTCCTAAATATAGGCTTCTAAAGTTCATCCCAATGCTCTAAGTGCTTAAGCAAGAAAGTCCATTAAATGTAAGTAGCAAGGCTATAGTTCCTCAATCCAAGAGGGAGGATCCATCCAACGATGGTGTCCAAAGGTCGGGAGGTAATAATAGAAAAATAATGAAGTAAATAAGTAAGATCCTGATATTACGTATATAAAAAAGATGAAAAAGAAGTATATTCTCTAAAGCCCGCTCGATCGACATAAGGTTATTCACAGAAGAGTCCTGTTGGATATTCCATCCACTAAATGTGAGGAGCAGAGCCAAGAAGTGTTTCCGGTCGGTCTCAAAAAACCTTCTCAGATGCATGTTTTTTTCCTATATAAAACCCTTGTCTGTTAGGGGTCCGGGGCATATTCATCCACCGGGTTTGATAACTCTCATTTTTATTGAGCCAAAGAAATTCCATTCATGCATTTAAGGTTAGCACCTTCCTATAAGGCCAGGAGGGTAGGCTAGAGTGGGTGAGGTGAAAACCTATTTAAATTCTATTACCCTCAAAGCAAGTTTTGAATTAGTGGGTTCCCTAAATTGTTGAGTCAATCCGAAAAACGTTGTCAAACACACATTTTATAAAGAGAAACCTCGTGTTGAGGGGGTAAGAGGCATATTATTCTTCCATTGGGGTTGATAACTAACTTTTTTCTTTAGCCACATCGCTTATTTTTATAATTCCCTTGGCCTTTGGCCTAGGCGCCTGAATTGCAAGGTCAAGGGGCGTAGCGGTAAAGAACATCCTAAAGGAAAGGCCCGATTTGATCTAAACCGGTGAGGCTTCATCCCATCTGAAAAAGGCATCAGGTGGGAGGGCTGGCAATGGTTTATATTGGCCCATTGTTGTTCTTTGATGCTCAGGGTTGGTTGTCCCCTCTCCAATATGGTAAGGTAGTTTGGAAGGTGGGTAACTATCGATCAGGTGGAGGCATAATAGGTCTATTCCTAGCCAGTGGATTCTAATTGATGAATCATATCCACCTCTTAAATCCAAGTCATAATGGTACCCATAATTTCATAGCGGTACCAAGAGGAATTCATAAGGGAAGGCAACAAGAAAAGTAAGTAGGCAGAGTAAGAGAGCAACAACTACCAACCACTTCGTGCCTCAAGTTGATTCCTCAAGAAGTGGGAAGCCTGTGTGCCATATGCCGACCCATCCAAATCTCTATAGCCGGTGAAGCTGTGTGGGGTATAAGTTGTGAAGGTTGTGGAAGTAGGTGGGTAATTGGTAAGAGTAAAAGCAAGTAAGGCATCAACTAGCATTCCTAGCGATGCTGTTTGAATTCATAACAAGAAGTATCTGGAAACCCGTATTGACTCAATAGTGGTACCCCCTCTTCATGGCCGAACTGAATAAATGGGTTAGGGCAGGCAGCACACTTGCTTGATAAATCAAGGTGGGTTGAAGGGAGTAGTAAGTAAAGAGTAAATAATAGTTGGATAGCATGCTCGTAAGTAAAGGCAAGGTATGCAGGGGCGTAGCGGAAAATAGTCAAGGTGTGTAAGTGCCTAGCAACTAAGGATTCCATAAGTAAGTGGGTTGGGACATTCATAACTAAGTTGGGTAAGTGAGTAAGTGAAAGGTGGGTTGGTGGGTAAAAGTAAAAGTAAAGCAAGGTAAGAAGTTGTGAATAGTGGCTACCCTCCTCTTCCTGGGTGGAATGGGTTATAAGTAAGTGGAGTTCTATAGGTGGGTGGTTAGCAGGGACTAAAAGGTAAAGGATTTTATTTCGTCTGAAGCAGTAGGTAATCCTGAATTGTATCCTGGGCAAGGCTCGGCTGGGACAATAGTTATTCAGACATGGTACTCAGAAGTTAATATGTGGGACCAAGAATATCTGCAAGAAAGTGTTATCAAAGCATCTCCTGGCAATGATGGCTATCTTCATGAATCAATCATATGGTTAATCCCGGCCCTACAATATAAGTGATACTGCCTGGTTGAAGCAATAGGTTGTTGGGGCAGGCATCCCATCCTCCATACATTTCATAACATAAGCAAGTGGTCTAGGGCTAAGAGGTCTATTTCTTCAGGTGGGTAAATAAGTTGTGTGGAAACAAGGGTAAGGGTAGGGGGTGGGTTAATAATAGCATACCTCCCCTACTTCGATTATTCCTGGCAGAATGAATGGGTTGGGTAGCACTCTATAAACTACTAGGATAAGGAAGGCAGTAAGAAAGAGAAGGGTAAGGTTGTTGTTTCATGCCATCATCCCATCCCGCCCGTATAAGTTAATAGTTGTCTGTACTTCCTAAGCATTCATGAAGTTCGTGGTATCAGGGACCAGGTCTAAGTTTTGAAGGTGGGTGAAGGTGTAGGCATTTATGTGAAGGGTGGGTATATTCTTTCCTAGAATGCAGTGTATTTTGAATCATATTGGCAAGGCTTGGCCGAACTAGAAGTTCATACATGGTATCTTGAATCATAAGGTAGAGTAAAGAGTCAATATCCTAGTGTCGTACCTATGGATATTTCTAGCTAAAGCAAGAAGGTTCCAAGAAACAGTCCATTCAGTAAAGGTGAGGTTTGTTTGTTAATATTCCCACCCGGAGCATGCACATGAAGTAAAGGCATGGAATGGATAAATGTTCATAGTAGAAGAGTGCTTGCCTTGTCTACCTCAAGATTAATGAAAAAATCAATCGGTATCTGGCTGGCCTGGCTGTCCGGGTTTAGTTCGTCCCTCCCCCCGATCAATTTTGGGTGAGTCACTTTAAGGTAAGAAGAATGATCGACAAAAAAATTATAAGGGACAAGGGGATGCAACAATGAATAATGGAACAAATAGTAATGCTGGGGACAAAAAGGATAAAAAGAAGCTAAAGCTTCCCTTCCCCTCCTATGTTGGGAAAGCGGCTTCGCACCTTGTAAATTGTATAAATAGTATCATATTACCATTAGTGCCCTAAGATGTAGAAAGCCCAGCGAT
>ML781636.1:923939-936783 GCA_009831015.1 Picea engelmannii | reverse complement strand
TATGTATCTCTAGTTACAAAAATGATACGAGCGAGCTGGGGGCAAGGAAATAAGGAAGGACCTGGACTTGGAAGGTACTTTTGTGTGAAAGTGGAGTGAAGCATAGATAGCTTCGCAGTTAAAACCTCTTACGAATGGAGAACAAAGTTGACTTATTGACCTGGCCTAACAACTACTAGGGCTGAGCATGAGATGGGTTGAGAAGGACCTGGATCAGGCACAGTGTTTTGTGGGGAGGATTAGCCAGAGGTAGGTTCTCCATTCTTAATTCGGTATCCTTTTTCATCTCGTATCGACTTTACCAGGCCACGTAGCATTCCAGATTAGCCAGATGATGGAGCTGGATGGAATGCCCTTAGCAGTTTTGGCCCATATCCATTACTCACTACTAATATTAGCTATTAGCAACAACCTTTATAACTAACAAATAAGAGCAGTAGGAATCGAGCAAATCACATTAACAAGTTCCACCTACTATCGACTACTAAAATGTTCTAGCAATCCCAGCCTTAACACCCAACAAACACTACCACGGTGCAAAACTCCAAAAACACACTACTACCCAACCCATACAAGCCTTATCCACACATACCAGTTAAATACTTCTTTCAATGGCAGGTCAAGAACAGCGTGAGGAAATGCTTATTTACCCTCGCTCTTCACACACACTCAATACATTTTATTCTATATCATTACGTTTTTACACTAACACATACTATATTCGGGAAGTGATAGTATGAGTCTAAATGTAGGTAATCAAGAGTATAATGGTGGCAAAAAGTATAGGCAAAAAGGTACATTGTGTGGTCCTAACATCCCCCCCAACTCAAGGTGTTGTGTGTCCTCAAGCAACTCACTCTGAATGAGAGTCTAGATACCTACTCTGATCATGTAAGTTACTCAAGCTGTAACTCTAGGAGGTACTGTCTGTCGGCGTTCTGAACCCTTGCACCTGCTGCAATCTTTGCCATGCTATTGTTTCTGCCTTTTTAGGAAGTTTATAACTGACTTGATACCTTTCTATTGGCAACCAGAGAATGAGAAAGTAAAACCGATACCCTATCCAATTTTCAGCACAATGTCTAACACACTGGATATAGTTGGGTACCCTGGAAATTGCTACTTCTAAGTTGGCAGGACCAAAAGGATTGTGTTGTTGTCTCTTCTTCATGGATTGCTGCTAAAACAGGTTATTGGCCTGGAGGGAAGGAACCTCTATAGATCTGATGATGCGTTCACAATCCTGAAGCACTTCTGATTGTAGTTGTTGAACATGTTCAGTCACCCCTGGTTGTTTTAAGAACTCATAATACTGTGAGATAAAGGTAGCTTCCCTCTGTGGTTCTGGTCTAATCTAGAGGAGGCGATTATCTTCATTGTTCTTGGCAGCCGAAAAGTCACCTTGCCAAATGATTTCATTGAGGAGAAAGGAAGTAAATGCTCGAAGTTGAACGTCCCCAACAAGAGGATTTATGTTTAGCAACCTGTTTTTTGGAATAGCCTCATTATGGAAGTATGTCTCACAGAGGAGGTGTTGATCCCTGGTAGAGGCAGCTACAAAAGTTTTGATAAAATCTGTTGATTGAATGACTTCATGGGGCTTACCTTCTATAATGGACTTAATTTGAAACCATGTGAGTCTCTCCATCAAGAATAAGGAGTAGTTGCAAGATGGCTTCCTTGTGGCTAGTAGCTTCTGCATCAAATCAAATACCAGGACCAATCTATCTTTCAAGTCTTTGTTTTTCTTCTTAAGCTCATGAGCTACCTGGCGTATCTGTTCTAATACTTTCCAATTTGAGAAAGTGTGATTTATCCAGGTTTGTTTGTGCACTTGCAGGTTTTTGGCCTGTGTTTCAGCATACTCCTTCTTCCATTTTTGTATCTCTGCGTGCTCATCCCATAGCTGAGTCTGTGTTTCAGCGTTGGAAGTAGTGGGATTAGGCAAGGTTTGAGTAGATTGTTCCCTGGAAGTGGAGAGATTGATCTGATTGGGAGGTACAAATTCCTCCATGGGCATTGTTTGCACAGCCTTGTTGACAACAGTAGGGGCTTCTCTTGTGGCGATGCAGGGTTCAGTCTTTAGCCTGGGAGGGCCTGCTGGTTCTTGTGTTGCAGCAGGTTCCATTTTAAGCTTGCTAGGGCCTGCTGGTTCTTGTGTTGCAGCAGGTTCTTCCTTGACTTTAAAAGGTGAAGGAGTAGGGGTTTCCCCTGGCACTGGGACTTGAATCACCTTATAGCCTGCCTGATGGTAAATATCGCCACATTGGCAACACATGTATTCTTTACATACACTCTCGGTAGTCTCCTCTGACAAGGTTGCTATTCGGTCTAAGGTGTACAAATTTAATTATTTTTCATATGCTTCCCTTGCCCTGGCTAATTCTTGCTGATATGCTTCCACTTGAGATTTTAAAAACTTGTTTTCTTCCAAGACATCGACCATTGTTTTTTTGGATTGAGAGGTGACTGGTTCTTGTGTGGTAGTCGTATCCTCATGAGCTGGTTCTTGTGGAGCAGCTACAAGAATGGCAGCTGATGCTTGTGTTTCATCCTTTTGGTGTAAGGAGAGTAGTGTTTCAGCACCCTCGACCTCTGATTCCTGGATCTCAATGTCAATGTCAATGGATGGTTCTTGTGTTTCAGCCACTGAATGGGTAGCTGGTTTTTCAGCTACTTTGCTTGAGGAAAGTGGTGTTGCAGCATTCGGAGCCTGTAATTCAATTTCAATATCAGTGGCTGGTTCTTGTGTTTCAGCCACTGGATGGGTAGCTGGTTGTGTTTCAACTACTTTATTTGAGGAGGGTGGTGTTGCAGCATCCGGGGTCTCAGATTCCTGTAATTCAATTTCAATACCAGTGGTTGGTTCTTGTGTTTCAGCCACTGGATGGGTAGCTGGTTGTGTTTCAGCTACTTCAAAAACAAATGATGTCTGGGCTTCTAGTTCCTATAACTCAATATCGGTGGCTGGTTCTTGTGTTGCAACCACCGAGGTTGGAATAGGCAAAGATCTCGGGATTGGAAAGGTTGGGGTGGACGGGGTGTTAGTCTAATTGGTGGGGTGTCTAGGGTAGTGGTCATCAAGGGTGGCCTCATTGAGGCTCTTGTTCACTTTTTGTGCAAGAAGGGTGGAGAGGGGGCAATCTGTTTTCGTTTTCATGGAGGTCTTTCCTGAATAATAGGGCAAGGGGAATAATCTGGTTCCAAGTCATCACTGAGAATATGAAGGGCGGGGGTGGATGAATCTGGTATGGGATGTGGTGGATTAGGTGGGGTAGGGGAAATGACTGGACTGGTTGGTTCTGTGGGTGGGATATTGGGTATTTCGGGGACATCTGGGGGGTTTTGCTGTTGCTAGTCTTGGGGAATTTCAGCAGCTGGTTGAGGGTTTATGGGTGGGTTATTTAGTGGTCGGTTTTGTTGTTCAAAACCCCTGTTGATGAGTAATTGAAAAAGACGGTGGTGGGTAAGTGACTGGGTTGGATATTTTTCCTTTCGACAGTAATGTGCCATATTCTTTAAACAGCCCAGAAAATAATAGGGAATATTGACCCGTCTGTTATGCCTTAAATGAGAAAGCAAAAGGAAGTCGTGCTGATAGAATACCTGATAGTGACCTTCGCAGGTTAGGTAGTGCTTGATGAATCTGGTGACCTCCAGCCATGGGGGTGGTAGTGAACTAATCTGAACGCCTCTGCCCTTCAATACAATTCTTTCCTCAGGCAGGAAGAAGCTCTGCTAGACATCCCCAATGATATGCTTTCGGCTGAACTTTCGAGTTGCATCAATGGGGAGGCCTGAGACCTCTGATATGTCTTGCTCTATTACATATATTCGGATGCCTGCAATGATAGAATGGTTCTCCTAAAGATTTTGGGAAAACTGTAGTACTTGTCGTTCATTATATCCTTGAAGCCTGCGGAAGTAATTAAGCCAGCCTGCTTGCTCGAAGATTTGATATGCTGCTGGATAGTGTTCGAGCAGCGCTGTGGTGGCAGGTTCTTTGCGGATGACAGCTCCTCCCATGGCTACTAGCTTAGTAAGATACAACGTCGAGAGTTTTTGTATCAGCTCTGGCAAAAAGTAAGTTTCCCGAGGGGTTATATGCAGGAATAGTGGTTAAATGCACAAAAAGGTGATGAAATGGGGATGGCGGCGGTAAAATCAGAGGAAATGATGGTATCACGGATTTGACGTGTACTTCCCCTCCTGTCAAGTGTGATTAGTAATAATGGCACTTGAATGGTCTTAATGGCTTAAAATATTTCTCATTAACTATAGCCTAACTGAATTACATAAAATTTACATACCTCGCCTTACCGTTTGATTCGTTCTGCAAACAACATATGATGCCTGTCAGTGGTAGTCCTGTTGTGGCGATGAATTTTGAATTGTGTCGAGGATTTGTTGTTTAGAAGGTCGAACTATAATCTAAGGGCGTAAAAGCTTGCTGACGGACGATGGTGAAAGACTGGTGTTTCGGCAACAGAGAAAGATGAGACAAGTGCTGTAGATGAAGAACTGTTGAACAATGGTGATTTAGCATCTGAAGAAATCAAAAGTGCTGAACAGTTATGTTTCAGCATCAGGAAAATGATGAAGGGTTGCTGGCAACGGTGTTTCAGCAACGGGAAAAAAATGAAAAGTTGTTGGTAATGGTGTTTTAGCAACAGAAGGGAAAACGATGAAACAATTGCTGGACGGAGTTGTTTCGTCGATGAAAATGGTGATAAAATGGCGAACTGGAGTGTTTTGGGAGTGGGAAGAATGAAAAGTGTTGAACAGTGGTGTTTCAGCATTGGGAAAATGATGAAGGGTTGCTGGCGATGGTGTTTCAGCAACAGGGAAAAAAATGAAAAGTTGTTGGTAATGGTGTTTCATCAATAGAAGGGAAAATGGTGAAACAATTGCTGGATGGAGTTGTTTCGTTGATGAAAATGGTGATAAAATGGCGGACTGGAGTGTTTTGGGAGTGGGAAGAATGAAAAGTGCTGAACAATGGTGTTTCAGCATCGGGAAAATGATGAAGGGTTGTTGGCGATGGTGTTTCAACAAAAGAGAAAAGTCGAAAGTGCGGAACGGTGGTGGTCTGGTGGTATAAAGTGTTGAACGGTGGTGTTTCAACATCGTGAAAGCTCGTTTCTCTGAAGTGGAATCGTCTTCTTCTGGTGGTTGTGCTTCGATCGGGAATCTGCACAAACAGCTGTAGCATGGTATTTCTTGACAAGGATTATTAGAAAACGAAATCTAATCTAATCTAATACTAAAGAAAATCAATCTTAAAAGAATTAATTGCTATTAGGGGTAGAAACACCCTCAACGAAGAGAAAATGAGCGTCTGCCATGCATGTGGCCTTAAAATCTTCTTTAGAAATAAGTTGTTGGTACAGACGGAGCCGATGACCATTTACAAGTAACGGGGTTCTGGAATCATCGATTGTGAGGAGCCTTACTGTTCCATTGGGGAAAAATGTGTCTACTTCGTAAGGTCCAAGCCATCTTGTACGCAGTTTTCCTTGAAATTATTTGAACCAAGAATCATACAATAAGGCCCAATTACCTTTTTGGAACTGCTTGTTTTTTATGTTTTTGTCATGCCATTTTGATCTCTGCTGCTGAATTATGGTTGTTTGCTGAATGGCATCTAGTCTTTTCTCCTCTAGTTCATTAAGCTGCTGCAGCCTGGCTATCTATGCATCGGTTAGATCAAGGTTGGAAGCTAAAGAATTCCTTAAGGTTTTTATCTCAAATTCCATAGGAAAGACAACACTCTTTCCATAGACCAATTCATAGGGAGAAAATCCTGTAGTATTTCTCCAGGTAGTTCTGTAGGCCCATAGTTCTTCAAGGAGCCTGTAGGAACAATCCTTTCTACTTTCCTTCACCATTTTTGTGAGAATGGATTCTATTACTTTGTTTGTTCTTTCCACCTGTCCATTGGCTTGGGGGTGGTATGCTGTAGTCATTCTCTGCTGAATATGATAATTTTGAAGGGTGGCTTTGAACCCATGAGAAGAGAAAGGAGGTCCTCCATCTGTAACTAATTCTCTTAGCATTCTAAATTTGGTGAAGATGTCTTTAAATAAGAAATTTATAACTTCTTCTTCAGTCACTCTGTGGAGTGCCTTGGCTTCCACCCATTTAGTCATGTAGTCTATGTAGACCAGTATATAAACTTTTTGATTGGATGGAGGGTTGATGGGTCCTATGAAGTCTAAGGCCCATCTTTCAAAAGGTTCGAGTACTACCTGGGGGTTTAATGCAATTTCATCTCTATGATTAGGTTGGCCTACTCTTTGGCAGCTATCACAGGCCTTGACATATTTCTTTTCATCTTTGAAGAGTGAGGGCCAATAGTACCTCATCCTGAGAATTTTATATGTTGTTCTTTTGTCAGCAAAATGCCCTCCACAAGGGCCATCATGACAAGATTTCAATAGATCATATATCTCATCTTCTCGAACACACCTTCAGATTTCTTGATCAGCTCATGTATGGAAAAGGTACCCACTTATCCAACTATACTGAGCACTTTGATGAACAATGCTTTTTTTCTCTCGGTAGGATAGATGTGATGGAAACTTTCCTGCAACTAAGTAATTAGCAATATCTGCATACCAAGGTGAGTGAGCAGAGACTACAAATAGATATTCATCAGGAAAGGAATCATCTACTAGGTTATCATCATTAAGTGTCAATCGAGAAAGGAAATCAACAACTACATTCTCTTTTCCTGGTCTATCTACAATTGTGATATCAAATTCTTGCAATAATAGTAGCCATCTGGTGACTCTAGCATTTGTGATAGGTTTATTCATTAAGTACTTGATAGCTGAGTGATCAGTATGGACAAAAGTAGAATAGCCAGTAATGTAATGTCTGAATTTATTAATTGCATAAATAACTGCTAAGAATTCCTTCTCAGTGACTGTATAATTGAGTTCAGCAGGGCTCATATTCTTGCTGATGAAATATATAGCATAAGGGAGGTGATATTCTTCCTATCCCAAGACATCTCCTATAGCAGTGTCTGAAGCATTGGAGGATATGTGAAAGGGGAGTGTCCAATCAGGTCCTCTAAGGATAGGAGCTGTAGATAACTGATGTTTAAGTGTACTAAATGCTTCTTCACAGAAATTAGTCCAATTGATTTCAGCATTTTTCATCAGTAAAACAAACAGGGGAGAAGCTATTTTGGAAAAGTTCTTAATAAATCTTATGTAGTATCCAGCATGTCCTAGAAAGATTCTTACCTCTGTTTGGGTTTTGGGAGTAGGAATATCCTTAATGAATTGTATTTTGGATGGGTCTACCTGAATTCCTTGAGATGAGATAAAATGTCCAAGCACTATTCCTTCACTCATCATCATATGGCATTTTTCTGTACTTAAGGAGAGTTGGGATTGTATGCATATTTTAAGTACCTTCTCAAGGTTTTCCAGTGCTTCCTGAAAAGAAACACCATAAGGAGTAAATTCATCCATAAAAATTTCCATAGAGTCATTAAGCATATCAGAAAAAATTCCTAAAACTACCCTTTGGAAGGTTGTTGGTGCATTACATAGTCCAAATGGAAGGACTCTATAAGAAAAGGTTCCCCAAGAGCTGGTGAAGGTGGTTTTATCTTGATCTTGAGGTGTTATTTTAATCTGGTTGTACCCACTAAAACCATCTAAGAATGAGAAAAATTTCTTCCCTGACAAATTATCTAACACTTGGTCAATGAATGGTAGTGGAAAGTGGTCTTTCTGAGTAGCTTTATTTAAAGCTCTGTAATCCACACATACTCTCCATTTCTCGTTCTTTTTAGGAACTATTACCAACGGGGACACCCATTCACTGTCTGATATAGGATAGATAAACCCTGCATTGAGCAATTTTTGAAGTTCTTCCTTCAGGATTTCTCTTAAGTTTGGGTTCATTCGTCGCTGGGGTTGACAGATTGGTCAACAATCTTCCTTAATATATATTCTATGAGTACATAGGTCAGGGGATATTCCCTTCATGTCTATGTAATCCCATGCGAATGCTTCTTTATTTTCCCAAAGTAACTTCATTAACTGTTGTGTTTCAGCATCTGTCAAATGAGGGTTTATATTTAATGATTTTCCAGGTTCAATTTCAACCGGTATGCTTTTGGAGGAGATGGTTTTAGGTGTTTGAGGTGGGCTTTTTGAACTGAGGTTTTCTTGGTTATCAGACTCCAATAGTGCAGTTAATTGATTATGAATTTGTTGAGTGACAGAGGAGGGATCGCAAATAAAATTATTGATGATTTCATCCTCAGTAGAGTCTTTCAGACTTAAAGCTTGTCCGATAGTCAGAAGAGGTTGAGTAGGTTGATCTACCCATACAGAATTGTTATTATTGGCCAAGGGTGTAGCATGAGGATAAAGTGTAAGATGCTTTGTTTCATAACCATTTGAAATTGTCATTGACCCTGATCTATAGCTGATAAAAGCATCTGTTGTGGCTAGCCATGGTCTACCCAGAATTAGAGGGTGACCCCCCAACTTTGTTTTGGGCTGCAACACTGTAAAGTCGACTAGATAATTCTAGGATTACACAGAGATGTTGAGGTCTTCTATGACTCCTTCTGGTTTAATTGTGGATCGATCAACCAATTCTAGGATAGTTGGGGTCTCTCTGACTTCATCTTGTAATTGTAGCTACTTTAATGTTTCTAAAGTCATGATATTGATGGCTGCACCTAGGTCTACCAGGACTCGATGGATTATCATTTTTCCCACTTGTACTGTAACAGTAGGGTGGCCAGGATCGCCATATTTGACTGGGGGAGTCTTGTCTGACATTAATGCAGACAGATCTCCCATAACATGGACTATTAGGGGATCCTTAGTTTTCCTACCTGGCTTTTTAACACAGATATCTCGCACTATCCTAGCATAGATAGGCACGTCGTGGAGTGCTTGTAATAGGGGAATTTTGACATATAAATTTTGTAATTCCCCTAGAATATTAAAGGATGGTGGTTCAGGAATTTTGGTTAAGGCTAAACGCTCAGGAAATGGTGTTGTTTCAGTAGCATTGTTAGAGGATGATTGTACCTTTTCAGGTACATCATTCTCTTTTGTTTCCTCTTTGTCTGAAGAGGTAACATCAGCGATGGTTGGTTCCACTATTCTCCCAGATCGAAGATGGATATCGTTGCATTGTGTAGGGAGAAGGGAAAGTGTAGGCTGGTTATAAATATCAATGCACTACACAACTTTATTATTCGGGTTGGGGTTAGGTTGCACAGGTAGTTGGGGTCTCATCGTTTGATTATTTTGAGGAGTACCTGCTGGCAAGGAGAGCGGTTGTGAGAATTGAGGTAATTGGTTTTGAAAGGCGGGTTGTTGTCCTCTCCAATTCTAATTCCATTGATTCTGATATGGCTGTTGTTGTGGAGGCCAAGAGGTCCACATTGAGGGATCAAAAAAGGGTGGGTTATTTTATTGCATGGGTGGGCAAGTTTATTGCATGGGTGGGTAAGTTTGTTGCATGGATGGGTAATTTGTTTGATTAGTGTATTGCATTTGATTGTAAGGGGGGTAACTCATTTAATTGAAAGCAGAGTAATTATTCCAACGATTAGGAGATGAAAATGGTACGTTAGAGTTCATACCTTGTCCTCGTGGTTTCCATTGTCTCCTTTGTGTCATCAGATAGATAGCTTCAACTTCTTCGTCCGTTGGTTGCAATGCTGCTTTAATCCCTGGTAAAGATGGACAATTTTGGGTATCATGATCTTTGTCACAAATAGTGCAGATTGGTTTTCTGTCCAATGGACATTCTCTTCGTGTATTCTTATCTCTGCATTGAGAATAAAAGATGGACAAGGCTGCTTCTTCTTCTACTTTCTTTTTCTTAATCTGCAGGGTATCCATTTGTGAGGAAAAAGAGCTTAACATTTTAGTTTTAAAATCTTCAGGTAAATTACCTATCTTGGCTCTTGTTGCTCCCCCACTGGTTGATTTGTGGACTATTGAAAATGTGGTGTCCCTGTTGTTTAACCTGTTTCTTGAAGCTCCCCTTGAACATATTTTTCATAAATTGACAATTTCATCATATGATTCCTTGGATATGTCTCCTTTCCCAAGCATATTCAGCATATCCAGAGAGTCATCCCTTACCCCTTTTAATAAAATAGTTTTGAGAATATCCTTACTTACACTGGGATGACTGGATCTTTGTAGATTGTATTGTAGCCTCTCTACAAAGTCTTCTAGATTCTCGTCCTCTTTCTCCATCATTTTAAATAGCTCCTCCCTCTTTTCTCTCGTTCTGCAGTAATCCTAGTACTTGTTTAGAAATTTCTATTTCATTTGGTCCAATGTTGTGATTACATGGCCTCCAAGACTCATAAACTATCTTAGTGCATTCCCTTTTAGTGTTGCTGGAAATAACTTTAGATTCTGAGCATTAGAAATGTAATCATAACTTCTACATAAAATATCAAACTCAAACAGAAATTCATCAGGATCCTCTGAAGATAACCCATGAAAAATTGGCAATGCTGAGAGTGGAATGTTTTTCATGGGGCCTGTACCTCTAGGGAGATCGCCAATAGGGAATCCTAGTGTAGAGAAAGAGTTTTCATCTTTACCTCGCCTTCAGTACCTACCTGTTCTTCGTGATGCAATTCTTCGTTGTATTCATCCATGTTTCCCTCTGTCTCCTCTCCTGCTGCACTTGCTCTGTCCTCAATGTCTCCTACTAGCTTCTGGACTGTCTCCGGACTCCAAACTTCTTTCCCTGTTCCAAAAATTGCTCGAAATGAAGAATGGGAATTCTGTTTTTGAAGGTTTGGTCGTTGAGCAGCAGATTCAGACTTGGATGCAATCTCGTCAATGAAAGTCTTTCTTCCTCCTTTTCCTTTTCCCTTGCCACATGTAGGGTTAGTGTCTTTGGGGTATTTCATGCATTCTTTTTATCTAAAGAAAAGAAATCACAAGTGCTTTTGAAATCTATAGCTATCTTCCCTAGCAACGGAAGTGGGACAGTGACGTTGTTTCAGCTGCTGTTACAACTGCTGTTTCAGCTACTGTTTCAGTTGTTGTTCCAGCATCACATGTTTATTCTTAATTGTTTTCTTTTTGAAAATGGAGCATTTAGGCATCATTATACTTCCTAAAAAAACATTATTATTCATCCCTACTTTCTGATCCTCGCGGTCGCACGAAGCGCGGAGGAGAGCATACTTATTCCTAAGAAAAGAACGGAAAGTGAAAACTGAAAATGAAAGCCTACCTATTCTATACTAATTAGAAATTAGAAAGCAGTTACATGTAATCAAATTTCCAGTGAAGCCATACACGTAATAGTAGTATCCATATGTTCTCTTCCAATTTCACAAATGATAATCGGGAATATACATGAATATACAAAAGATAATTGGAAAACTGCTGAAACTCTAAATTATCAAAAGAGAAAAAAAAAACTAAATGACTTTAACCTGGTACCTGCTTGAAACCATTGTTCGATGAGGCTATCGTAGGCGTAATTTGTCTCACTCACATCATGTTGCAGCTCCTCATTGTCCTCCTCCTCCTCCTGCTTGCATTCTTCATGTGTTGATTCATTATCTGTTTCTGGAAGAGTAATTAAGCTCTCGACTGCTATCAAGATATTCTCTTCTAGAGAAGAGGAAATCCTGGCTTCCGCAAGGATCTGAGTGAGCTGTTCCAAGCTTATACTCATAGTTAAACCATGTTAAAAAGAAGAAGGGATTATTACAGCATCAAAATCAAAATGAAAATCTGAAAATCACACTTGTTGAAACACTCTTGAAACAAATCACTCTTGCTGAAACACAAAAAAAACACTCTTCACAGTTGCAAGAATACATTGCTCATTGAAATGATTGACACACACTGAAGGCTATCTATCTCCTAACAGAGAACATGACCCTTTAGTTCCTTCCTTTCTAAGTAGGAACCCTTGACCCAGTCTCTGACTAGCACACTTGCGGAAACAATTGAAATCTACAGAGAACCGGACCTTCTAATCCCTTCCTTTCTAAGTAGGGACCCTTAACCCAGTCTTAGACTAGCACACTTGCAGAAACAATTGAAATATACAGAGAATAGGACCTTTTAATCCCTTCCTTTCTAAATAGGGACCCTTAACCCAGTCTCTGACTAGCACACTTGCAGAAACAATTGAAATATAAAGAGAACAAGACCTTCTAATCCCTTCCTTTCTAAGTAGGGACCCTTAATCCAGTCTCTGATTATCACTCTTGCATAAAAGGAAATTGATACCTCAATCCCTTGTGCTTCCCCGACAACGGCGCCAAAATGTCAGGTGAAATATATGTCGTTATAATAACGTTGTAGTACTTGCCCAACCATTTAATTGTCAACCCGGGGTACGTAAACTGATGAAGCACATGAATTGTATATGCATGAATGAAGTAGAACTAATCTAATCTAATCTATGTTGCTGAAATCAAACTAATCTAAGAAAGCATTGAAACACTAACTAGGAAAGCATGAAATTGCATAAGGGAAATACAACATGTGAAGAGTTAACAACAATGAGCTCATACAATATATCAATCTCAAATCATATTACAATAGTCAAATGACAAAACATGAAAGAATAACAAAGCTAAGAATCCCCTTCCTTCATCAACAGCTAATCAAAATCTAATCTTCATTCTAATGATCTAATTCCTCATTCCTAATTGCCTTCTCATGAAGAGAGAACACTCTCTTATATACATGAAGAAGATAACCATCTCATAATTGCAAATCCACTATTCTCTCAACCACTCTCAACTACTTTCCCATTATTACAAGATATGATCCCTTTAAATCCTCACACATATCTCTCATAT
>ML781636.1:850703-863615 GCA_009831015.1 Picea engelmannii | reverse complement strand
ATGAGTAGGTAGGTAGGTGGGATTAAGGTCGAACATCGTAATCCTGAGGATCCAAGAGTGAAAGGTTCATGAGAATTGGTTAGGCTCGTGAGTGAAAAGCGGTTTTTCATTTTTGTTATAATTGGAGAAAGAACAGAAAGCTCATAGCTTAATACCGAGTCGAAGGGGAGCTCCACCTTTTATTGGATCTGGTCAGCAGAAAGTGCTTAGGGTGATACATAGTTCAGTGGATCCGTGAATCAGGAGCTAGACTAGACCGATTTGATGATTTAGTAAGAGCCAGCCCCAACTTTCTAGTAAACCCACCCATAGGAAATACGTATTTGTTTTTTCCAAAGCTTATCGGGAAGACTTCAAGTGAGTGCTTCCCCCCAAGGAAAGACTGATTGAGGGAAGGACCGGGCCTGAAATCAAGGTAAACCCAACCGATAGCCCAATAGGGTGGAGAGTGAAAGTATGTTATATGTATTTATTGATATAGTGCATAGTTAAATCATATGATTAAAAATTTATTTGATTTTTGTTATGTATTCATTAATTATATTATATGTATTCATTGATATAATGCATAGTTAAATAATTTGATATTTATTGATTTTTGTTAAAAATAAAAATAAATTACAAATGTGATAAATATAAATAGTTCTTTTACAAGTAGGCAAGATAATTATATTTCCTTCTTCCCGTGTTTTGTTTTGTTATTTCTGTGTTTTGTTATGTAATCTTGCTGTAAATAAAAATAGATTACAAATGTGATAAATAGTTCTTTCACAAGTAGGCAAGGTAATTATATTTCCTTCTTCACTTGTTTCGTTATGTAATTCTCTCCCACAGTTTTGTGTTTGGACCTTTGAAGATGACTTATATCAGAAATTCAAATAGTCCTTTCACAATTACCTAAGGCCCTTTAAAGATGACTTAAGTCTTCAATTTGTTTTAAAAATTCGAGGACTACGTAACTGCAAATCATCTAGAGCCATAAATAACCTCCAGTCATATCATTCCACTGTAACTAATTCACATGGACTTTTGCAGAAGAGCGTAACTATTTACATGGCCCTTTGCAGAAGAATTAATGTTGTGGATAGAACTGTTCACATGGGATACTGCAGAAGAGTTAGTGTTGGTGTGACACTATACATATGAGCCATGAGAGTTAATGTTGCGGGTGTAACTATTCACATGGCCTTCCAGAGAGGAGCTAATGTTGTACGTGTAACTATTCAGATGGGCTTCGGCAGAAGAGTTAATGCTGGGATGTAGCTATTTACATGGGTTCAGCTAACAGTTAATGTTGCGCGTAACTATTCACATGGACTTATCAGATCTCTCATCGTCCGCCATGAATCCACTTCTGCGACAGAAGGTAATAGGACAACATCCACTTCAATATAGCTTCCACCATGAATTCGTTGTTGGAGCGATGCACGGACAAGGTGCAGATTTCTACATAAACAAAACAAAATTAGAACGTCCTCAAATCTCTGTACTTTAAGGTAACCATTTTTAATATTTAATGCTAATGGACATTCTACTCATGAACAGGGATAACCGCAAAATTCAAATAACAACCTCAAAAACGCTCTCAACATTATGTCTAAAACCTACATCTTCAAATTTTTATTAATATTTAATTTCAAGTTATTATTTATTTCTCTTTTAGTAAAATTTGTGATTATGAATTTCAATTTAGATAATATTTGCAAAGTAGTATCTGATTTTAATTTTTAAAACCAAATATTATGACGAATTATAATTTTACCATCATACATTTAATGTAAAAAGATTACTTCTACACTATAAGTTTACCTTTATACACTTAATAAAAAGTTAAAAGATTAGAGAGGGGAAGAATGGATTTCGAAAAATATGTCTAAGAGATTACTTACACAGGTTAAGATGTATTATAGGACAGGGAGATAATTAGAACAAAATAGTAGACTTTGTTTTTGTTTATATATAATTGATGAATGTCAAAATATAATGAAAGAATGAAAGTAGGCACCTAGACTGCTACGATTCAAAGCGAGTGAGAAGTCCATATTTTTCTGCAAACAAGCATGGGAGAATCCGGATCAGCTTCCTGGATATCGAAATTGAGTTGTTGAGATCGTCTTGGTCATCTGAAACGCCGATGCAGATCCTGGCACTCTTTACATCCATGCGGCCACGTACCCATCCAAAATGTGGTTATAAAATGAAACTCACTATTGCACATAGTCATAAATGGTTGCGTTTTATATTTATATCTCTTTATTTTTTTAATAAAATTTTAATTTTTGTTAATTATTTAGATGTGGTAATCAGCTAATCATCATAGTAAATTTTAAATATGATTAAGTAAAAATAAAAATAAAAATATTTCATCAATATTTAATTTTATTCATAAAAAATTGATAAACACTAAAAACCTATTAAATATACCCATTATCAATAAATGTAAACCTTGTTTATATAATTAAACCTACTTTTATTTAAAACCTATTGATATAATTATTTTTTATTTAAAACCTATTGATATAATTATTTTATACAGTTAAAAATAACCACTTTGTATTCTCAACTTCTTCTTCATTTAAGAGCAATTCATCAAGCTCTTAATCTAAAGTGTCCTACTCCTTATGAATTTAATTTACTTTAATACATTGAAATTCTTTTTGAAAGGAAAATCTCCCCTCTAACATTACAGAAAGGAAAGGCCTATTGATTTGGCCAAGACACCAGAGATTCCGAATTCTCAGTGGGAATAGCTACACAACTAAGGGAATTTAATTCCCACACCTGAACACATATTATATCATATTAAGGAAGCTAATATTACATCCCAAAAACAAGTGGTCATGCTTATTAAATAATTGAACGTGCATTTTATACAGATTAATTCTTAAGTTAAACGTGGCAATCACACTCACTATAGTTATGGTCACTATAGTTATGTTATGGTAGTAATTTCTTAATCATATTAAATAAATGTGAAAAAGTAAACAAGGAAACACATGCACATGCATTCATAAATACAAAGAAGTTATTAACATTAAATCTTATTCATTAATTTTAAACATCAGATTGAAATTTATAATTAAAAGACAAATTAAATTGAACCTTGACTCAGTACTATCGCCAAGCATGTATATTTCACTTAATGACTATGACTATACATTGAACCTTGGCCTTGGCGGCCAGTAATATCCCCAAGCATGTAGTTTTCAAACGCTATAGATCGGTTAATTCTTATTAAATAATTAACTTTGTATTTTTAATTCTTAAATTAAAGTAAATAAGGAAACAGATGTATTCATAAATGCAAGGAAGTTATTAAACCATCAAATTGAAATTTGTGATTAAAACATTAATTAAACCATCAATTTCTATAAGAGGACTCTAATTAACAATGTAAATAAAGAAAGGTTAAAAAAATATAATAAACTAGTTGAGAAAAATAATATTCTAGAATAAATTAAACAAGTGAAAATAATGATAAGGATAAAAGAAGAAATTATGAGTTTTGGGTATTACTAGAATGATGAAGACTATCACTTGGAGAGAGTAAATAATATCAAAGGAAAAAACATAAAGAAGTATGGAGAAATAATAAATAAATTGTAAATTAAATTAAAATTAAAATGTAATTAATAGGATTACAAATTATTATGAATTTAAAGGACTTAAAATGTGTGAGAAAGCATTAATAAGAGTTTTGAATAAGGTGAGAATGATATAAATTTATGAGGAGGAAAGAGAGGGGGAGCTAATGAGACACGAGAAAGAGTTTAAAATAAAGAGAAAGTCTAGAACAGTGATTGGGGAGCATAATCATGACAGATGAGAATTAGGATGGAGAGAAAGAAGTTGTAGCTCTTTTCTTGATTAAAGTTGTTGGGATGTTTTTCTATTTGATTTCAAGTGGGAATGATGTGGGAGTGCAAGGATCTTTGCTTGGTCAAAACATATAAGATGTTTGGAGGTGTGGGAGTGTTTTGCAATTGTAGATTTAGAAACACCGGTGTGGAGTGTGTTAGCTATATGTTCTTTAAGTTAGATTTTGATTAATAGAAGCAAGGAATTTGATATACCCTTAACTTAGCATAGGGTCAGATATATCCTTAACAGTTCTGAAAAATGATTGAAAATTTTATGAAGTTTAAAAGGGTTTTGATGTTCATTTTAACTAAGAGTTTAAAGATGTAATCAATAACACCATAACACCATGGACACCATGGATATAGGGAAGGGAGACAAAGGCTAAAGCCCATAAAATTGTTTAAGCCAACCATACAACACATAAGAAAGTTGTATGAGCCCGCAGTACAATTTGTTGCAGTGTAATTTGTTTCATGCAAATTAAACAGTAATAAACAATATGCATTTCAAAGCAGAGTATTTAATGTTTTATAGAAAAAAAAAATCAACATTTTGTATTGTCAAACTTTGCGACGTCACTTGCATATCATCTCCATTTCGTGTTCATTTGCATGCTTTCTATGACGCCCTCTCTGCAATCTTCCCTGTGGATGTCGAGATAAAAAACTAACAGTGTATCCCGATCATGCACATGCACTTTTGATCGAACCTGTGCAAGTCTTTTACGTTTTTCAAGTCAACTAATTGAATATTAAATGGCATTTTTCTTGCTATAAAGTTCTGAGTATTGATAATTACGCTGAAAGGTCTATACCTATTGACAATGGGCAGAGGGTTTAGTGCTTAATAAGTTTTCTATGGACAGGATTAAATATGGCTGGAATATTCTTAGTAGTCACACAAAATAAATGGCTGTGATTTCAATCATTAACTTCCTAGCTATTATAAAGACATCTGTTTTATGTGTTAACTTTTTTACATTTACCTAATCATATATAAAAGTTACTTTGATAGCTAATTGATTGCCATGTAAGTGATTAACATAAATTAAAATATTAACACCAGATAAATGAAGCTCAACCGTTTATTTGTTAATCAATAATAAAATTTAATATATTCTTTTAAGGATTCTTTTCATCTTATTAACCTTTGGGCGTTGATCAGCCACAATTATGTGGCTGTGCTAATATATAATTAACTATATGTAATTGGTAGTGACTGTTCAATGTAATTGAGCATCTATAACTCTTAAATTTATTGAGCAGTATTAGAAGCATCACATTGACCATCAATTTGTAGGATGTTTAGTATTGATAAATAGTATTTTATTTTTATATTAGTATTATTATTTATAAAAAAATTAGGTAAATTTTTATTTTCCATGTAAAAATTATATATATAAGGATATGTAAGTGGAGCTAAGATTTTTAATGTAAAAGTGAAGCTTGTGATGGGTTTTGGTGTTAACAATATAGATAGAATTTCATGGTGTATAATGCAAATAAAAAACCATTTTTATATGGATTTAGAGTTTGTGACTATAAATATTATAACAAGTTCCATGGTGTATAGTGACACTGATCAAAATCAAAGTTCTATGGATTGATTTTTTTTTATGGTAATGAGTAATAATATTTAAATTTTTATTTTAAGGTGAAATAAAAATTTATAGTTTGCATAATGCTTGAATCACGAGGCATTTGGACTAACCAACACCCAACAGGGTATCATCAAAACAATATCAGAATATAAAAATATTAGAGTTTGTATCGTATGCATTATATATGAAGTGGGTAGAGGCAAGAACAATACACATAGAACAATTTTTACATTTCCATACAAAAATGATTATAATAGCCTCATATTTATAGAGGTCTTTGGAAGGATCTTGAAAATCTAAAGAGTTTACGAAGGGGAAAATCTTGAGTTTTAAATGCGGTTATTAGAAATTAATCCAACCAACACTCCCCCCTAATTTCTACTACTAATTACATCAATATTTATAATGCCCAATGCTTCTCTCAAATACTCAAATCGGTCTTGTGCTAAAGTCTTTGTAAATATGTCTGCAAGTTGCTCCTTTGATTTGCAATCTTGTAGGATGATTTCTCCATTGTTGACAAGTCCTTGAATAAAGTGATATCTAGTGTCAATATGTTTTGTTCTCTTGTGAAAAACATGATTCTTTGATAGTGAAATGGTGGACTTGTTGTCACAATAGATTGTAGTAGGCTCCTCTTACTTATGCATTAGATCCTTCAATATTCTTCGCATCCAAATTGCTTCACATGCAACTGATGTACCTGCTACATACTCTGCTTATGCTGATGAGATTGTCACTATCGGTTGTTTCTTTGATGCCCATGCCAGAACTCTTGTTCCAAGATGAAATGCATATCCAGATGTGCTCTTTCTGTCATCAATACTCCTTGCAAAATCACCATCAGTGTATCCAACCAACTGCAAATTATTTGAAGTAGAATATAGTATGCCATGATTCATAGTTCCTGCAATGTATCTTAATAACCTATTTCCTTCTTGCCGATGTGAATTCTTTGGTGTATCCATGAATCTAGAAACCAAACTGACTCCATACATTATATCTGACCTAGTCTCTATGAGATACATCAAACTTCCAACCAATTTTATGAATATGGTTGAATCAAAATCCATCTCATTTTCTTCTCTACATGGTTTTGTGCCAATTGCCACATATGTAGAATATGGACTACAATTTATCATTTTGGACCTCTTTAAAACATCTTTTTCATATTTACTTTGACAAATGAAAATTCCCTTATCATTTTGTGTGACTTCAATGCCAAGAAAATATTTCACTCACCCCAAATCTGTCATCTCAAATTCCTTCTTCATTGTTGATTTAAACATATCAATAGAGAGATTTCCTGTATAGATCAAATCATCAACATATAGGCGAACAATCAATATTTGACCTTGTTTATTGACTTTGGTGTAAAATGTAGGTTCACTAGTGCTTCTTATGAATTCATTTTTTATCAGGTATGAATCTATCCTGCTATACCACGCTCTTGGTGCTTGCTTCAATCCATAAAGTGCCTTCTTCAACCTGTAAACCTTGTATTCTTGTCATTTTATTTCATATCCTAATGGTTGTTGCACATAGACTTCTAAATATCCTTTCAAGAAGGCTAATTTGACATCCATTTGTTAAACTTTCCAATTGTGTTGATCTGCAATAGCTAGTACGATCCTAATTGTGTCAAGTCTTGCTACTAGTGCAAATGTTTCGTTGTAATCAACTTCATATTCCTGTGCAAATCCTTTAGCTACTAGTCTTGCCTTATATTTGTAAACTTCTCCATTTGCCTTGTATTTAGTTTTATAAACCCATTTCACACCTATTCATTCTTTCTCCTTAGGTAAATCAACTAGATCCCATGTATCATTTTTTTCAATAGATTCCATTTCATTATTCATTGCATTAATCCAATGTTCTTCCTTAATTGCATCCTCAAAATATATAGGATCTTGGGTAAATAGAGCAAAATTAGATATCAAATCTATCCTATCTCCTTGATCATATATTTATTGCTAGCTTCTAGTCTTTTTTCCTCTTAATCTTGGTCTTAATTATTCAAGTGTAGGATTTGAGTCATAACTTACTTGTGGACTTGATGATTCTCCTTGCTCAACTTGCCTTTGTGAGTTTTCTTCTTGTGGAATTATTGATGGTATTCCTCCGTGCTCATTTGACTGTTGTCCTTGTTCTCGTTGACCTTTTTCTTCTTTTTCTTCATATGGTATTGTTGTTCTACCTATAATTTTCTTGTCTATATTTCCATCCCATGATTCTTCCTCTTTGAATACAACATCTCTACTTACATTTGATTTCTTGGTTATAGGATTAAACAACTTATATGCCTTAGATTGTTCATCATAACTAATAAAAATGCATTTTTCACTTTTATCATCCAATTTACTCATTGTTTCTTTAGGCACATGTGCATATGCAATACAACCAAATACTTTAAAATGAGAAACACTATGATGCTTACTACTCCATTCTTGTTGAGGAATCATGTCCCTCACAATATTTATTGGACTCCTGTTCAATATATAAACTGCACAAGCTACTGCTTCAGCCCAATATTCATTAGATAGATTCTTGCCTTTCAACATGCTTCTTGCCATCTCCATTATTGTATGATTCTTCCATTCTGTAACACCATTGTGTTGAGGTGTATAGCTTGTAGTGAATTGCTTCTTTATTCCATGATACCCGCAATACTCCAAAAACTCATTTGACTTGTATTCTCCTCCTTTGTCTAATCTCAATATCTTAATGGAATATCTTAATGGATAAGCCACTCTGTTTCTCAACCAATGCCTTGAATTCCTTAAACTTTTCAAATGTTTCAGATTTGTGTTTGAGGAAATAAACCCATGTTTTTCTACTATAATCATCAATGAATGTTATAAAATATATTCTCCCCCCTAATGATGGTGTTTCCATTGGACCACAAAAATGTGTATGCACAATTTCTAAAGGTGCCCAAGTTCTATATGACATTTCTTTTGGAAAGCTTTTCCTATGTTTCTTTCCCAAAACACAACTTGCACATGAACTTATTGGTGCTTGAATAAGTGGTAAACCTTTTACCATTTCATTTCTTTGCAACAAACACAATCCTTTGAAGTTTAGATGGCCATACCTCAAGTGCCATACCCATGCT
Organism: Picea engelmannii; assembly: GCA_009831015.1. Classification (NCBI taxonomy): domain Eukaryota; kingdom Viridiplantae; phylum Streptophyta; class Pinopsida; order Pinales; family Pinaceae; genus Picea; species Picea engelmannii. The sequence continues at coordinate 855,039 of ML781636.1, read as the reverse complement.
TGATCTTGACTTGATGCCTTGAAACTTGCTCCAATTTTCTCCATCATTTCACTTTTCATGCAAAGTGGGAACATTCTATTGTTTGTCATTTCAATCTTTGAAATCACCATTTTACTAGGAGGAATATCAAATATAGTGCATACATTATTTTCAAAAACAACTCTATAACCTTTTTGAGTAAGTTGTTCCACACTTATGAGATTATGCTTCAAACTAGGTACAAAATAAACATTAGGAATAGTTTTCTTTCCAGTCTTTGTTATTATATTAATTGCACCTTTTCCCATGACTTCTACAATGTTATCATTACCCAATTTAATTTTTGATTTAAGTGATGTATCCAAATCCTCAAACAACTCTTTATTTATAGTCATATGGTTACTACAATCACTATCAAGAAACCATATGTTACTTGCATTTTCTTGAGCTACATGCCATGTAATAAATAATGTCTCAGAACCACTCTCAGAGAATTTTTCATTTTTCTTTCTCATATCTTCTTGTTTCTTTTGGCATTCATTTGCAAAGTGACCATACTTCTTGCAGTAATAACATTGAATCTTTGATTTGTCATACCTTTGTGATGCCTGATTGTTTTTTCTTTCCCTTGAGCTGAAATTTTGATTTCTCCTTCCTCTTGGATTTTGATTCTTTCTTTCTTCTCTTTGAAAATCATTTCTTCCTCTTCCTCTGCCTCTGCCAAATGTCATTTTTGTTTTGAATGCATGCTCCAATGAGGTATTTTTATTCGTGTTCAACCTCTCTTCATAATTTTTCAAGGAGCCAACCAACTCATCCATATAATATGTAGTCAAATCTTTAGATTCTTCAATTACCACAACAATTGCATCAATTTTGCTTGGCAAACTTCTTAAAACATTTTCTGCAACCTTTTGATCTTCTAATTCATCACAATTTTGTCTTATTTTATTAACCAAATCTGTAACAAGATATGTAAACTAATCTATTGAATCAAAATATTTCATTTGCAAGTTTTCAAATTCTCTTCTAAGTGCTTGGAGTTTGACAATTTTTACCTTACCAGTTCCTTAATATGTTGTCTCTAGAATGTCCCATGCTTGGTTGGTTTAATCCTTCCAACAACTGAATCATCCAAAGCTTGTCCAATTATCGGCAAAGCCTTTTTATTCTTATTCCTATTTTCATCAATCTTTTGCTTTTCATCAACACTCAAAATAGACTCATCTTGTGGTTCACTATAACCAATCATTACTATATCTGATATGAATCAAATTCTAATTTCATTCTAAATGCCCAATTCCTTCCCCTGCTCCCATAAATGTCTTGGAGTGAGTCTAAACACAAAACCTTCAACACACTCAACACACAAGTAGATTAAACACAAAACCTTTAACACCCCTCACCAGTGTGCCTAACAATCTTGTTGACCTCAACACTATGCAATAAGATATTCAAATATTACTTTTTCCCTTTCTATATATAAATGTATTCACCTGGCCATTGAAACAAAATATATCATAGGAACCCTCCAAAAAATTATGCCAAAAAGATGTGCACTATTTTGATTCAAATCCAAACTATCAACAAATATGCAAAATTACTCCTAGATTTCAAACAAGTCGAATAATCAAAACCCCTTATGCATATAACATTTAATTAAGTAAAATCATGATAACAATTTTTGATAAAAACTACCAATATAGTAAAGACGCTCACACCAACAGGGGCTCCTAACTCAGATCTGCGTAAATCCCTAAGAGAGAGCCTGCATAGTAGATTTCGGTTTGTACATCCGCTATCGACTTTATAATCCACATGATATAAATATTCAATGCTCATCCTTCACTATGACTGCATCTTTCACTCCTCAACGCAGATCGATTTTCTGCTTAGCACACACAGACAATGAACAACAAACTGGCTCAATCCACGTAGATTTTCCTAGCTCTGATACCACGATAAAGTCAGGGATGATTTTAAGAATGGAATTTGTTTTTAAAATGTATAAACCTTGGCAAATATTACTAATCCTTCATATGCCAACTATAAATGTTTGGCAATATTTTTGTAAAAATATTCAAATTTCTAAGGATTTTATATAGTTTTTATAAATTTTTGGCGATTTTTAAGGTAAAATAATTTTATGCTATAAAATTTGGGTGAATCATTTTTAAAATAGAGAATCTCTTTTTTGGAAAAACCATGGAAAATTAGCCCATGAGCGAAATTTAGCCCCTAAAATCATCCCTGGATAAAGTGGGTAGAGGCAAGAACAATACACAAAAAACTAAAGAACAGATAACAATTTTTACATTGTTATACAAAAACGATTACAATATCCTCATATTTATAAAAGTCTTTGGAAAAATATTCAGAGAATTCATGGAGCTAAAAATATCTGAAAAAAGTGACGGAGAAACAATAATAAATAATTGATGGAAACTTCAGTTTTAAATGCGGTTGGTAGAAATTAATCCAACCAACAATATACAACATGAAGTCCTGACTGTTGTCACATACCCACTACCTAAATCGGATTTTTTTTTTCTGGTTTTCCGCTGAATCTAAACCCTCGAATTACCTACAGAGGCCTAGCGCAAGCTAGCTCTTTCTCTCTCCCTGCTCCCTGTAGTCGCGAGTCATGATCACAGTCCGAATAAACGCAGTACATCTTTCATACTTCGCGCCTCGGCGTTACAGTGATGTCGAGTCATTTGACTTGGAAACCGCCGAACCCCGAAAGGGCTAGCGATCGGCCAATGGGGACGAATCCCTACAGGGTTAGCAAATGGCTAAATAGGAACAAATCTCAACAGGGCTAGAGAACAGCCAATGAGAAACGGCCCCGTTGTGCGGTTAGGTGGAATACAAGTGGCAGAGAGGGAAACACGACACGGTAGTTGACATGATAGGAGGGGGCCCCACTTCACACGCCACACTATTCTAGACCCCCCCCATTAAAGGAAGAATGGCAAGGGGGATTCAGAATCCACCTGAGCACCGTTGATCATNCTCAGCCGTAGATCTAGGCGAGATATGGCCATCTAGATCTGCTCGCTACTTACCCTAATACGCATTCGCACCCCAGCATAAAACTGGCATCTCTTCCTCACATCGGACGGTCGTTACGAACCCTGATATTTCCTGAAGGAATCTTGTCCATTCATTGGGACTTAGCCACATGCTATCGTCTCAACATTATGGGTCAGGATTTGTCAAGGCAAGAGCCTGAGTTTTTTTTTTGTTAGCGGAACTCCTGAATCCCCGATCCCCGATTTCCTGAAAAGGGTAATCTCTCAACATGTCACCTCCTTAAATCAGATGGTCCACAACTGCTTCGGGATTTCCACCCAGGAAAATCCCGATCCCTTGTCGCCAGGACTCCCGATCTCACGATTCTTGATTTCCTTAAATGAGAGATCTCACGACACATGGCCTCCGTCAATCGAACAGCTCAAATCTATCCCGGGGTTTCCACGTTGGACATTCCTGAACTCTTGTCAACGGGAATCCCGATTCCGCGATTCTCGATTTCCCAAAATGGGAGATCTTGCGGCACATGGCCTCCGTCAATCGGACGACTCAAATCTATTTCGGGGTTTCCACATTGGAAAGTCCTGATCCACTGGGGTGTTAACCCTCAGGTATCTTCTGACAGATCGAACAACTGTCGGGTTTTTCAGCTGAAATCTGACGACTCAGATAGATTCCTATCTTGTGGGATCTCCCACGACTTCCTAAATGTGGAAAGATCCACGGTCCAGATACTCTCATGGATCTTGGGGATCCATAGTCCTAAACTCTTCACTACCCACGAAGATACAGGAAAAAAAAGTGGTAAGGCATTTAATGCCCTACTTTCTCCTACTAATCTAACAGTCGTGGGCAACCGCAAATTCCCTGACAAAATCTCGTCCATCGTTTAATACCTATCCAGGTTAATACACTTACCACTCCAGCTTCCTCTTACCAAATATAACGGTCATAAGTGACCACAGATTTCCCGATGTAATCTCGTCCATCAATTCGTTACTTCATCCTTATGTTGCCATCTCGGGTTGTTCAAGAGGGTTATTCCTCTTTGTGAAGGGTTACTAAGGCCTTACACCTTCACAATCGCCTTCTTGGTACCTGATAGGATTTTCAAGGAAGGTATCTCTATGGGGAGACTCACTCAGGGTACTACTTGAGGCAGATAAGGGTATCGTCCACCCGAGAACCAGACATGAAGTCTGAATTAGCTCGGTATGCATGTAAATAACAATTCATGAGGACATATGCCATATATAGTCTCTTCCATACAAATATACAACTACTAGTATTGATCAAAACATCCTATAGACATTCTTACAAT
>ML781636.1:832495-845737 GCA_009831015.1 Picea engelmannii | reverse complement strand
GGGGGGGGGGGGGGGGTCCGAAATCGGGGGCGCACCTCTCCAACGGCCCAGATCGGCGCGCCCGGATCAACGACGATAAAGGTAATTCCACACCCCCCTTGCCTTTATACCTTTAACCGGAGGGGGGGGTCTGAAATCATGGATGCAGCTTCTGACGGATGAAATCATAGCGCCCAGATCAACGGCACTCACGCAACCTCGTCCTTCTCAGCCGCCCTGCGTTTAGCCAGCATGGGCCCTCCTCCTGTCATATCATTCTTCATAATCACCTTTCTCCTGCTGCCGTGTGTCGCCTATCCTCCTCCGCTCCTTGGTCCGCATGGTCATCCCTCCTTCTCATCGTCCACTTACCACCCGCCACGTATCCCTTTCCCTCCATGTCATCCTCTCACTACACTAATCCCGCCACGTCTATTCTCCCGCTGTCTTTGCTTATATCCCTTATGACTTATGTCATCCCCCGCCACCTCTCTCGCCTCTCACCGTTCTTACTTCGTCCTTGCGGTTGTGGCCCCGTCATTCTGTAGCCGTACCCCACTTCCCACGTTGGCCTCCATATCCGTCCTTCTAGCTATTCAGTTATTCCAGGTGGCACGAGGAGTGTTCCATGTCCCAAAATGCTGAGTTGGCCAGGTTGTCTTCAATCCCAAGAAACAGTTATTGAAGCGGTTGGTGGTGGTTAGACATTGTCTCCGCCATAATGGGAAGTCCTTCATTGAATTAAAGGCACGTCGATTCGCCGAATAAAATGTCAGGAGATCAATCGCGTCTACCATAATATGCATGACCATTCAAATATTGCAGCTCTGTGTTGTCAGAAGCCATGCAGATGCAAAGATTTCAATGCTATGTCTCGATTTTGTTGTTGTTGTTAGTTTGAGTACATGAAGGCATTTTAGACATTTTTGTATCTATCGATGGTAGAGCTAAGCTCCCGACTGTTAAGTTTCAGTAAACATTCTAGCTTTCTAGGTTATGTATCAGTGTTTGAGATTTCTTGGTTTATGACAAACAGTTTTCCTTTTCCATCTATGTTTTACCTCTTGCTGGAGAGTTCATGATCGAATGCTTCGTATGAATTAACACAGTTCTGTTATGATAAATGATTTATTGTTGCATTGTTGTTTTCTCTGGTTTCCTGCATTTGGAAGTAAGAAGATCTTGATTTCAGATGCCTTCTCTCACAGTCTGTTAGAAGCTTGATGCCTATAGCATACCCTTGCACTCTTCTCACGAAGTCTTCCCCCTACTCACCCTTTATTACAACTCACTGTTTGAAGTTTATCAAGACCTCACTCGTTCATGCATGCCTGGCCTAGTTTCTGAGTTGAGACCACTGTTCTGAGCTTGCTTCCATTTGATCACCCCTTTCAAACAAATCGTGACATTAAAACTGATGGGTGTCGGGCTCTGCTCCTGCAAGCAATCCAAGAGTGACTTCTGGCTCCAACATTTCTGGCGCCGTTGCCAGGGACGAAGTTGAATATTTTCCCTGGGATTGAACGACAAAGGTCAACTGATTCTGAAGGTGCATCAGATATCAGAACTTGAAGATTGCTACTGTGCACCTGTCGACTCCACTGTGACGACTCCGCTGGGGAAAACCTGCTCTATCAACTATGGCTTCGAGAGGTAGACACACGAGGTCTAATCCACACCTGCCTTTAGCTACACCAGAAGATGACTCGGAAGCGGTGCGCAGAAAGGGAAAGAGCTCTGCAAAAGAAGTTTCCATCGGCAAAACAGGTAATGCGCCTTCCCCTTCTGTGAGAACTCGATTGTCTTATTCTCAGCTTCCTATTCGTCCTTCCTCTGAGGTTTCGCGTGAAGTTGTACCTCCACAACAACATTTCTCAGAAGGTTTCACTACCCCTCTTCCCATTACTATTGTTGCACAGAGAGAAGCAGTTGCACATTCTGGTCCATTAGACTTCTCTCTGTTTTCCCCCTCATCTCCCGTGAGAACCTTTTTCCCGACATCTCCCGGTCACACTCCTTCTCCTCCTAGTTCTCCTCCACCTAATATCCCTATGGCTGGTGCTAATCCCCCTCCGACTAGAATGGATGCCATAGTTGCTGCTAGATATGCCCCTTTAATCCTACCTCATCCTATGAATCCTCTCCCTGCTGGAGACTACTTGAAGTACATGCCCAAGTTTAGTGGGGAAGGAGACATAACTGCTGAGGAGCACTTGACTTCTTTTTACAGTTATGTAGACAATTTGAACATTGAAAATGAAGATGTCTGGATGAGAGTATTTGTTCAGAGCTTGGATGGTGAAGTTAGAAAATGGTTTAGAGGACTGGCCCCTGGATCTATTGCTGGAATCGAGGCTCTGGATACTGTTTTCCTGAGGCAGTGGGGAGATAGAAAAGATTACATATATTACATGACTGAGTTTGGGTCTCTGAAGAAGCAGGAAGGAGAGTCGGTCACTGACTTCTCCAAAAGATTTAATAAGATGTATAACAATATTCCTGCGGAGATAAAGCCTTCAGAAGCCTCTGCCCAAATTTCATATGCTAGTGCATTTGACCCTGATTTATGTCTCGTATTAAGAGAAAGAAGAGCCACCTCTTTAGCTCAGATGCAAGATGCAGCTATAGAAGTGGAATCCAACATATTGGTAGCTGACAAGCTGAGAAATCAGGCTGACACAGACAGAAGAAAGGAAAAGTCGGGAGCCTCAACTTCCGGCCCATCATTCACCCACCCTTAAGTAAATGAGCTGACTCAAGTAATGAACTTCCTTAAAGAGGAGGTAGAGAGATTGAAGGTGTAGAGGAAGAAAATGTATAAGGGCCCTCAGAACACCGAAAATAAAGGGGGTTTCAGAAGGCCAAATAATATTGCTCCCCTGACTATGCATAGAGGAAGAGACAGAGAAGACCAAAGAATTCAGGCTCCCTTTCAGAACAATTTAGTGGTTGATGAAGAAGGGGAAACAGACGAGCCTGAGCCTAAAATCCACTCTTTAGAAGTCACTCTTCCTTTCCCTCATCTCACTCAGACTTCTTATGAAGAGTCTCTCATGGATGGTCAACTGAATGAATTGAGCAAGGGAGACAAAGCTAGTGGCGGTCGAGGCAGGTACAACCTGAGGTCTGACAAAAGGGCAGCAGTACCTGATGTTCCTGAGAAGCCCACTATATCAGAGAGACCTGCTCATGAAGCAATAGACAATCATAGAGGTAAGAAGACCCAACCCCTCTCTCCCATTGTCCAAAGTCATGTTCTTGAAATTAGAGAAATTCCAAAGTCCATGTCTTCTTTCAATTTCGAACATGAGATCCAAAAGATCAGAATTCCTGTGCCACTCACCGAGTTAATTAAACATGGGGAATTCAAAAAACGCTTCTCTGATCTTTTGAAATCTGAAGCCTCAAGCCCTTCCACAGACTTCATAAACCTCCAAGATGAAAGGCCTGTAGTTGTCCTAGGTCCCATGGTAGAACACAGAGATGATTCATCCCCTCCCTTTTACACCTCCCTGAACATACATGACAAAGTGTTGCACAATTGCTTAATGGATGCAGGGGCCTCCCACAACCTCATGCCTAAATCCATCATGGAAGAGCTAGGATTAGAAGTCACCAAATCCTATCATGACCTCTATTCCTTTGACTCCAGGAGGGTACAGTGTTTGGGAGTCATCAAGGACCTGGTAGTTTCCCTGTTTCAGCTGCCCATGAAGAGTATGGTCATGGATATTGTGGTAGCTGACGTCCCCCCCAAGTTTGGCATGCTGTTGTCGAGATCTTGGATTAAGAGACTGGGGGGAACCCTGCAGATGGACCTTACATATGCCACTATTCCGGTGTTTGGAGGGGAACATAGGAGATTATACAGAGAAGCCCAGCTAGCCTACATTGTCAGTGATGAAGCAAACCCCACTAATCATCCCATCTATGCCTTGGACACTGATTTAGTCTCCAGTTTACTACAGCTCACTGAGACTCCCGAACCCCCTTTACAGATCAGAAAGCAGTCCATTCTCAATCAGGAGGCACCCCCTCCAACCACCTCTGTTTGGAAGATGTTCTTTGATGGAGCTTCCTCCAGTATGGGTGCAGGTGTCGGGATAGTGTTTGTGTCCCCTTGTCAAGAGACCATCTCTCTGTCGTACAGGATAGAATTCGAAGTCACCAACGATGTGGCAGTGAAGGGTAGAGTTTCAGGTGATGATGTTGAGACAGCTGAATGCAACATAGGCACATCAGAGGAGCCCAAATGTGTCAAATTGTCAAGGAGTTTGACCAAGGAGAAGAGGGCCAAATATACTGAGTTGCTAAGGGAGTTTGCTGATGTGTTTGCATGGACCTATGAAGACATCAAGACATATGACACATCAGTCATTGAGCACAAGATCCCACTGAAAGAAGAGGCCAAGACATTCAAGCAGAAGCTAAGACAGATAAATCCCATGCTGCTACCTGTCATGGAGAGGGAAGTGAAAAAGCTGCTAGATGCCCAGATCATTGTCCTCTTGAGATATTCTGACTGGGTAGCCAATTTGGTCCCAGTAAGAAAAAAGAGTGGTGAAATCAGACTCTGTGTTGATTTCAGAAACCTGAACAGGAGCTCAAGGAAGGATAATTATCCCTTTCCCAACATGGAGCACATATTGCAGAAGGTCACTTGTGCTTCCAGAATATCCATGATTGATGGTTTCTCTGGCTACAATCAGATATCAGTCATGCCTGAGGACAGGGAAAAAACAACCTTCACCACTCCTTGGGGCACATTCATGTATGCCAAAATGCCTTTCGGACTGATGAACGCAGGAGCAACATTTCAGCGAGCCATGGACATGGCCTTCATTGGGGAGAAGGATCAGTTTGTGGTGATATATCTAGATGACATCACAGTCTTCTCCAAGACTGATAAAGAACATCGCCACCACTTGAAGAAGGTTTTCCATAAGTGTCGAAAGTATGGTCTATCTTTAAACCCCCAAAAATCATTGTTTGCCATGCAGGAGGGAAATCTGTTAGGCCATATAGTATCAGCAGAGGGAGTAAGGATTGATCCCGACAGGGTAGAAGCGATTCAGGCCCTGTCCCTTCCCAGATCTAAGAAAGAGGTTCAGGCATTTTTGGGAAGGATAAATTTTCTGAGGAGATTTGTTTCAAATTTTGCTGAGTTGGTAAAACACATCACAGTCATGCTCAAGAAGGGGAGTGAAGTCAGATGGACCTCTGCACCCAGGGAATCTTTCAATCAAATAAAGAAGGCGTTGACTGAGGCACCTGTGCTAGTCAGTCCCGATTATTCCAAAGATTTTCTGATATTTTCTTTTGCTTCTTTTGATACAGTAGCAGCAGTCTTACTGCAGAAAAATGATCAAGGACAAGAGCAGCCCATTGCTTTCTTTAGCAAGGCACTGAGAGATGCATAACTCCGATACGAGATCATGGAGAAGCAGGCTTATGCCCTGGTGAAATCCCTCAATGCTTTCAGAGTCTATGTCTTGCATTCAAAAATCACTGCGTATGTCCCTTCAACCTCTGTGAAGGACATTCTTATACAGCCTGACATAGACGGGAGAAGAGGTAAATGGATCGCTAAGATCCTAGAATTTGATCTAGAGATTAAGCCCACCAAGCTGATAAAGGGGCAGGGTTTAGCTAAGTTGTTGGCTGAATCCAATTGCAGAGACTTGGGAATCAATCTCATGAATGAGCAAGCTGAATCATCCGATTGGAGTTCCCAAAGAGCTGTGCCATTAGCAACTTGTGCCTGGTACAAGGATATCTTATATTTTCTGCAGGAATTAAGGCCACCTAATGGAATGGAAAAAAGCAAGGGAAGAGCTTTGAAGCTCAAAGCTGTCAGGTATTGCCTTATTAGCCAAACCTTATATTGGAAAGACCCCCAGGGGGTATTACTGAGATGTCTGGACCCATAGCAGGCCCAGAAGGTTATATTCGACTTCCATAGTGGTCTCTGTGGAGGTCATCATTTTTGGAAGACCACAGCTCACAAGATCCTTCGAGCTGGGTATTACTGTCCTACCTTATTTCCTGATGTCTGCAGAGAAATTAGGGCTTGCATCAAATGCCAGAAGTTCTCAAGGAAGCAACAGCTTAAGTCTCTGCCATTAAAGCCTGTAGTTGTCTCAGCACCCTTTGAGCAGTGGGGATTGGACTTTATCGGAGAAATTCATCCCCCCTCAAGTGGCCAGCACAGATGGATTCTGACTGCAACCGATTACTTCACTAAATGGATAGAAGTTGTCCCCACCAGAAACACTTCTCACAAAGTGATCATCAGCTTCCTCGAGGATATCATAGCCAGATTCGGTTTCCCCAGCAGAATCGTTACTGAAAATGCCTCTTCCTTTCGGTCTGAGCCTCTGGTCAAATTCTGCGAATAGTTCCAGATTGCACTAATTCACTCCACTCCCTACTATCCTCAAGGAAATGGACTGGCAGAGTCCTCCAATAAAAGCCTAATCAAGCTCATTAAGAAACTACTGGAGGACAATAAAAGAGCCTGGGACTCAAAGCTCAAATTTTCTCTTTGGGCTGATCAGGTGACAACAAAGAAATCGTTGGGCATATCACCTTTCCAGCTGGTTTATGGAATAGAGGTCGTTTTCCCCACTCGGCTCGCCTTACCTATGGTGAATCTCCTCCAGGACTTTGAAGGAGAACCTAACCATGTGCTCAGAAGTATTCATCATATGGTGGAAGTGTAGCAGATCAGAGAACAGGTCAGGGACAGAGCCTACAATCATCAACAGAAGATCAAGCAGGCTTTTGACAGGAAGAACAGAAAGAAAGAATTCAAACAGGGTGACCTGGTACTTAAGTGGGATGCACCTAGGCAAGAAAAGGGCAAACACAACAAATTTGATGCCCTCTGGTTCTGGACTTTCAAGATCCTTGAAGTATTTTCAAACAACACTTAAAGATTGCAGGATCTGGAAGGCAATGAAGTTTTCGGTAGCCTAGTGAATGGGCATTTCTTAAAAAAATGTTTTCTGTGAGCCGCAGTCGACTCTTTTTGTTTTGTTTTGTAAATATTGTTTTTGTTTTTGTTTTTTGGACTAATAAATGACTCCATAGCCCAAAAACTAAGGCACTAAGTCTGCAAAGATCTCTTAGAGCATCACAGGGACGACTCTATCTCCCATGGAGCCAAATGTTAGAGATATTTCTTATACGGGGGCTAGAACACAAAAGAAGGGATTAAAAACCCACTTATCCAAAGTTTCGGGTGATAATGCGCCCCAGGGTATGTCACGAGCTTGATCGAGCGGCAGTGATTCACGCGCTCGGAGCAACGGCATAGGTTGAATTTCGGACCCCCCTTGCCTTTCTACCTTTAAGCGGAGGGGGGGGGTCTGGAATCGGGGGTGCACCTCTCCAACGGCCCAGATCGGCACGCCCGGATCAACGACGATAAAGGTAATTCCGGACCCCCCTTGCCTTTCTACCTTTAAGCGGAGGGGGGGGGTCCGGAATCATGGATGCATCTTCCGACGGCTGAAATCATAGCGCCCGGATCAACGGCGCTCACGCAGCCTCGTCCTTCTCAGTCGCCCTACGTTTAGCCAGCATGGGCCCTCCTCCCATCATATCATCCTTCATAATCACCTTTCTCCTGCTGCTGTGTGTCGCCTATCCTCCTCCGCTCCTTGGTCCGCGTGGTCATCCCTCCTTCTCATCATCCACTTACCACCCGCCACGTATCCCTTTCCCTCCATGTCAGCCTCTCACTACATTAAGCCCGCCACGTCTATTCTCCCGTCGTCTCTGCTTATATCCCTTATGACTTATGTCATCCCCCACCACCTCTCTCGCCTCTCACCGTTCTTACTTCGTCCTTGCGGTTGTGGCCCCGTCATTCTGTAGCCGTACCCCACTTCCCGCGTTGGCCTCCATACCCGTCCTTCAAGATATTCAGGTATTCCAGGTGCCAGCACAAGGAGTCTTCCATGTCCCAAAGTGCTGAGTTGGCCAGGTCGTCTTCAATCCCAAGAAGAAGTTATTGAAGCGGTTGGTGGTGGTTAGACATCGTCTCCGCCATAATGGGAAGTCCTGCATTGAATTAAAGGCACGTCGATTCGCCGAATAAACTGTCAGGAGATCGATCGCGTCTGCCATAAGTTGCACGACCATTCAAATATTGCAGCTCCGTGTTGTCATAAGCCATGCAGACGCAAAGCTTTTAATGCTATGTCTCGATTTTGTTGATGTTGTTAGTTTGAGTATATGAAGGAATTTTAGCCATTTTTGTATCTATCGATGGTAGAGCTAAGCTCCCGACTGTAAAGTTTCAGTAAACATTCTAGCTTTCTAGGTTATGTATCAGTGTTTGAGATTTCTTGGTTTATGACAAACAATTTTCCTTTTCCATCTATGTTTTACCTCTTGCTGGAGAGTTCATGATCGAATGCTTCGTATGAATTAACACAGTTCTATTATGATAAATGATTTATTGTTGCATTGTTGTTTTCTCTGGTTTCCTGTATTTGGAAGTAAGAAGATCTTGATTTCAGATGCCTGCTCTCATAGTCTGTTAGAAGCTTGATGCCTACAGCAGACCCTTGCACTCTTCTCACGAAGTCTTCCCCCTACTCACCCTTTATTACAACTCATTGTTTGAATTTTATCAAGACCTCACTCGTTCATGCATGCCTAGCCTAGTTTATGAGTTGAGACCACTATTCCGAGATTGCTTCCATTTGATCACCCCTTTCAAACAAATCGTGAGATTAAAATTGATGGGCGTCGGGCTCTTCTCCTGCAAGCAATCTAGGAGTGACTTTCGTCGCCAACACCTGGGCAAGGGGTACTTGTTCTTTATGGTTACTTTATTGAGTTGTCTATAATCTATACATAGTCTAAGGGTGCCATCCTTCTTTTTCACAAACAAGACTGGTGCTCCCCATGGGGACACGCTGGGTTGAATATAACCCTTATCCATCATTTCTTTCAATTGTAATTTGAGTTCCACTAACTCAGGTGTGCTCATCCGGTAGGGTGTCCTAGACACCGGCACCGCTCCTGGTGCGAGCTCTATCGAGAAGTCGATGTCTCTTCTCAGAGGTAGACCCGGTACCTCCTCTAGAAACACATCTCTATATTCTCTCAGGATAGGGTGATCATTAGGGCTTGGTTTAGCACCTTCGATGGTTTTTAACACCTGTATTGCATATAGGGGACATCCCTTTCGGCAATACTTTCTCATTTGCAGGGCTGATATTTGCCTCACCGAGACCAGTTTTCGGATCCCTTGAAGGGTTATCCTTTTTCCTTCTTTGCTCACACATTCTAAGGTTTTATGGTAATAGTCCAGTTTGGCTTTATGGGCGGCCAGCCAGTCCATACCAATCAACACGTTGTATGACCCCAGGGGTAATACATTAAGGGTTGCTCGGGTGGGGAATTCACCCAACATTAATTGGCAGGCTGGTATGACCTCTACTACCTTTCTTTTGGTGCCAGTGGCTAACTGTACCAACCATGGCTTAGTTTGCTTTCGTGGTTGTAGCTCACACTTATCAACAACTTTAGGGGATATATAACTCAAATTTGAACCAGGTTCAATCAAAACAAACACCAGATGGTTGAAAATCATACCTTCTATTTCCACCACTGAAGCTTGGTGGTCAGCTTGGTTATTATCCAAGGCTGCATAAATCTGTGGCACACTCCTTGTCACATCATTGACTGTGGTAGCTTCCTGAATTTTATAAACCTTCCGACTGTTCTGTTGTCGGTGTGGACAGTCTCTCATGAGATGCTCTTCTCTGCAACCCCAGCATTTCAGAGGTTCTCTCTTTGGGTTATCAGTCTTCACTGGTATAGGTCCAGAAGTTTTACTTTCGTCCACCGAGGGTAAGTTCTGCTGGAGTACACTCTAAGATGGAAAGTTCATTCTGGGGTTCTTCTTGTAGTTCTTAAATCCTGAGGATTTGATCCCCTTTTTTCTGAAATCTCGAACCACTCTTCTATTTCCAGTTTCCACGAGACTCTGCCTGATGTCCATATTGTTCATGACAATATGTTTCTTTTCGAATAGTGTTTTCTAAGGTCTTTGGCTTGTCGAATTCGATTCGGTTCCGGTAGTCCTTGGGTAGCCCACTGATGAAGTGTTGCGCCTTTGCCTTCTCTGCTTTGATGTAGGGTACATATCTCAATAAGTCGAGGAATTTGTTGACATATTCCTCTATAGTGAGTTGTCCCAGTTTGAGTTCATAAAACTCTTTAGCCTTCTCGTCGAAATATCTTTTCGACAAATACTTCTTCCGGAAGTACTTTTCACACTGTTTCCAAGACAGGTCCTCCTCGCAGACCCCTTTCATATTCTTAAGATCCACCCACCAGATGGAAGCCTTTCCGTTCAGATTGAAAGTGGTCACTTGGGCCTTCAAATTCTCTGAAAAATCATGGACTCTAAAATGTTTCTTCAGTCCAAGTAGCCAGGCCTCGAATTCCTCTCCCTTCTTTATCTCATCATCGAAGGAGGGAGGTTTGGCCTTTTTGAATTCTTCAAATTTATGACTCTTGGAAGTCTTTTGTTTCTTCTGTTTTCTTTGAGAATAGGAACTGGTCCTGCTGCTGGAAGAGCCTTCTGAATCGCCATCTTCCTTCTTAGTGGAATCGTCCGGCATTGGTCCTTTACCTTTGGGGTGGACCTTTCTTGAGGTGCTCCTCTCAGTATGGCCACTGATACGACCATGTTTCTGCATCTCGGGTTCATGCTGCATTTGTCACTGTAGGTCGAATAAGCTCTGCAGTAAAACTACATTAATTTTGGTTTGCTTTTCTTGTTCTTTCATCATCCTTTCATTGTCGGCCTTGCAACTTTGTAATTCAACCATAAGACTCCTCACAGTCTTGGCTAGATTTGTAGGGGTTCCCATTGCTCTTCTTTCGTCAGACTCTTCGTCTCTATTACGGGAGCCTTCTCCCATCTCTTGGGGTGTCACCATTCTCTACATCTGTAAATTCCCGTGGCTGATCGTCCGCTTGGAAGAACAGAAAACACTGGTTATTAGTCAAGAGTTAAATACATTTTATAATCTGCACATAAATTTATAACTCTTTCACATGCATACACAGTCGGGTTCTTGTTTCCAAGTTTTTTTTTTTTTTTTTTAATCCTGGACAAGAGAGTTAAGTTATGGGGTTACTCCTCATAGGAATGCTTCGAACGGAGCTTATGCGCAACTTGTACATGAGCCCAATCAGGCCGAGTGTTGTAACCATGCTCTGATACCACTTTGTCACATACCCACTACCTAAATCGGATTTTTTTTTTCTTGTTTTCCGCCGAATCTGAACCCCCGAATTACCTATGGGGGCCTAGTGTGAGCTAGCTCTTTCTCTCTCCCTGCTCCCTGTGGTCGTGGGTCATGATCACAGTCTAAATAAACACAGTACCTCTTTCATACTTTGCGCCTCGGCGCTACAATGATGTCGAGTCGTTTGACTTGGCAACTGCCGAACCTCGACAGGGCTAGCGATCGAATAATGGGGACGAATCCCTACAAGGTTAGCAAATGGCTAAATAGGAACAAATCTCAACAGGGCTAGAGAACAACCAATGAGAAACGACCTCATCGTGCGGTTAGGTGGAATACAGGTGGCAGAGAGGGAAACGCGACACGGTAGTCGACATGACAGGAGGGGGCCCCACTTCACACACCACACTATTCCGGACCNAATGGCAAGGGGGATCCGGAATCCACCTGAGTGCCATTGATCATGATGAATTAATCTCAACCGTTCGAGAGTTGCGTGTCCAATTCTGGACCCCCCCCCCATTAAAAGCAGAATGGCAAGGGGGCTCTGGAATGCATCCTCAGCCGTAGATCTGGGCGAGTGGACTCTGGCCATCCAGATCTACTCACTACTTACCCTAATACGCATTGGCACCCCAACGTAAAACTGACATCTCTTCCTCACATCGGATGGTCGTTACGAACCCTGAGATTTCTCGAAGGAATCTTGTCCGTTCATCGGGACTTAGCCACATGCTATCGTCTCGACATTATGGGTCGGGATTTGTCAAGGCAAGAGCCCGAGTTCCTTTTTTTGTCAGCGGAACTCCCGAATCCCCGATCTTCGATTTCCCAAAACGGGTAATCTCTCAACACGTCACCTCCTTAAATCGGACGGTTCACAACTGCTCCAGGATTTCCACCCAGGAAAATCTCGATCCCTTGTTGCTAGGACTCCCGATCTCGCGATTCCTGATTTCTTGAAATGGGAGATCTCGTGACACGTGGCCTTCGTCAATCAGACAGCTCAAATCTATCTCGGGGTTTCCACGTTGGAAAATCCTGAACTCTTGTCAACGGGAATCCCAATTCTGCGATTCCCGATTTCTCGAAATGCGAGATCTCGCGGCACATGGCCTCCGTCAATCAGACGGCTCAAATCTATTTCAGGGTTTCCACATTGGAAAGTCTTGATCCACTGGGATGTTAACCCTCGGGTATCTTCTGACAGATCCAACGACTGTCGGGTTTTTCAGCCGAAATCTAACGGCTAAGATAGATTCCTATCTCGTGGGCTCTCCCACAACTTCCTAGATGTGGAAAGATCCACGATCCAGATACTCTCATGGATTTTGGGGATCCACGGTCCTAAACTCTTCGCTACCCATGAAGATACAGGAAAACAAAGTGGTAAGGCATTTAACACCCTACTTTCTCCTACTAATCTAACGGTCATGGCTGACCGCAGATTCCCCGACGAAATCTCGTCCATTGTCTAATACCTATCTGGGTTAATACACTTAACACTCCAGCTTCCTCTTACCAAATCTAACGGTCATAAGTGACCACAAAATTCCCGATGTAATCTCGTCCATCGATTCGTTACTTCATCTTTATGCTGCCATCTCGGGTTTTTCAGGAGGGTTATTCCTCTTCGTGTAGGGTTACTAAGGCCTTACGCCTTCACAATCACCTTCCCGGTACCTGATGGGCTTTTCAAGGAAGGTATCTCTATGGGGAGACTCACTCAGGGTACTATCTGAGGCAGATAAGGGTATCGTCCACCCGAGAACCAGACATGAAGTCTGAATTAGCTCGGTACGCATGTAAATAACAATTCATGAGGACATATGCCATATATAGTCTCTTCCATACAAATATACAACTACTAGTACTGATCAAAACATCCTATAGACATTCTTACAATGAATTCATTCACAACTTATGGGCATAATCATCAGAATAAACATATATATATATATATATATATATATATATATATATA
>ML781636.1:801264-824411 GCA_009831015.1 Picea engelmannii | reverse complement strand
TTCAATGTGTCCTATATCTGATTGAGTAACAGATCTATTTGTCTTAATCATTGAATTTTTTAAAGAAATTTCTGTTCTGCAATTTTACCCTAAAACTAACAGTTTCTTTTGGTGTTCTTTGTGAAGATCAATGCTTCTTGAGTTTTTATAGGTGTAAGGTTCTCTATAATTTTCAATCCCATGAAACTATAAGAAGATTGCAAACGCAAACGAATATAGTGTTTAAATATACAGTTTGTTTACAGTGTTTAAATCTACAGTTTGTTTACAGTGTTTAAATCTATAGTTTGTGAATGTAACTATCGCAAACATAACATACGCAAACGAATGATCCGCAAAAGTAACATTCTGCAAACAATAACATAACATACCGGGAACAATAACATACCGCAAACGTAACATAACATAACATAACATACCGCAAACAATAACATTCCGCAAACGTAACATACCGCAAACAATACCATAACATAACATAAAATACCATAAATATAAAATACCATAACATAAAATACCACAAACAATAAAATACCATAACAATAAAATACCATACAATACCGCAAACAATAAAATACCATAACATATAATACCGCAAACAATAACATAACAATAACGTAAAATACCTCCCCGACGACCGCTGCGTCCTCGGATTGCACGACCGCTGCATCCTCAGATTGCACGAACGCTGCTACCATGACCTCAGCCTCACACAGAGCCCTCAACACACAGCCTCACACAGAGCCCTCGACACAGAGCTGATACAGAGCCTCACAAATTTCCAAAACGTCTACACTCGATGTGTCGCAATTATATAAATGATCTTTCGGCCGAACTATTGTTCGGCCGAACTATTTTTCGGCCGAACAATATTTCGACCGAACTATTTTTCGGTCGAAAACTTTTTCGGCCGAACTATCTTTCGGCCGAAAACCTGTTGCCGGAAAGAAAATATCCGGTCGACCAAATTTCTACACGCAAATCGAGGGCCCGGTTATGGCTCCGTTCGATTTGACATTTACATTTTCGGCCGAAAAATGTATTTAGTTCGGCCGAAAATTTGTTTTTCGAAATTTTGGAGACCCGGTTGTCACGAAAGTGTAACCCACCTTCGTGATTCCACCCCATAAAGGTTGTGTGTTATCCAACCCTTATCTGACCTAGGGTACCTACAAAATAACCCCTGCAAGTAGCCTATGTGGTTACTTATGTCCAGCTACTAAACACACCACGATATAACCAATGTGCAGGCGAACAATCGTAAGTTAGGTCCACCGTATGGGCAGGGTAACAAAGCCTGAAATATTGAAAGCATCGTCTCTCATGGAGGTAAAGGTACTAGAAAGACCCCCAAATACGAATAGATCCCAGAAATATCTCTGACACTAAGAAGGTATTAGAGGGATATCTCTCCAACCAACTTCGCTCAACCTCGTTCTTAACTCCGGTGTGAGGGAAGCGTCCTGGCATCACTAATTACACAATGGATTTCACCACTCCCTAGTCAGACACATATGTTTAGTTTAATAGCCTTGGAGAATTTTACTCACAAAATCTTATTCCAAGGCCCTATATCCTATGCTTGTTTGTGTACTCTGAAAAATAAAAACGTTTCTAATCAATTTTAATTAATCAACGTTACTTTTAATGGATTTTTTTTACTCAAGAGATGTGGTCGTGAAAGTGATGATATTATGACTCAACATATCAAATAAATGAATACAAACATAGTGCTAAGTCCTAATCTTAAATTCTCAAAAGATGGTAATCTTTTAAAATGCAACTTTCAATGCAATTCTACAATTTCAATAAGATGAAATCCTTCCACATATGTCAAGATCAATACTAAATGAACAAAAGAGCAAATGCCATAATGCAAAATGAGAATTTTTTTTTTTGTATTTTCGATATAAAGAAATGAAAATGCAAGGACTGCATAACAACTTGATATACAGATCCTACTGTAATAAAAAATAGACAAGCCAACTAGGATACCAAGAACCAAACGATCAAACCAAGATGCAAGGACAACCAATGAAAAAGATGATAAGAAATAATACTACCCGAAAATTTAACAATAAGAAGGTTTCTTATCACTCTGCAAGCACTCAACAGTTAGGACAGAGACCCAGGAAGACTCAACAACTATCAAAACTCACCCAACAAACACCAAACTCATCCAGGATGCCTAAAAAGTTGATGTACGCGACTGTTTGAGGAAAACTCAAGTATGTACGTGCCCTATAGATGGAAAACTAGCGTATGTCAAGGGAAACCAGCATATATGTAGTAAAACACTGCCAGGGCAAGGATTAAGCCAAGAAACTCATATGCAAAGTATAAATAGGCTGTCAAGAAATCAAACGACAAGGAAAATCAGGTTAACAGGGAGCAAGTAAAGGAGAAAATCACTCCAAACCCCAAAACAAAAAGATCAATCCCTAGTATGGTCGCCAATTCTGTTACGAGGAAAATCACTCTATGACATGGGGTAAACCACAACAGACGGAATCACTGCATAAATCAACTCTAATCCAAAGTATGTTATGTAAATGAAAATGCTAACAAGACAAGATCAAGAGCCTACCTCATCTGAATGTTCAATGAAGACCACCATTGAGCACGTAACTCAAAGCTTTATACCTGCATCTTGTCCTCAACAACCAAGATATGCAAGCATATGGTGATAATATATAATGTTAGCATATAAAATAACATAATACATTCACATACATGACAAATACTCCGATGGAATAATCATTCAAATATTTGCAAGATATCAATTGGACGAGAAAATAGTATTTCTATTAAAATAATCAACATATGTAGATAGGTGACACACTTCTGTGTCGACACATCTCGAAACCGAGAAACTAAGTCCCTTCCAGCTGGGCCTCCACAACTTCAATCCTCCACCAAAGGCAAGTTCATATAAAGGAGACAGTGAGGTTCTCCATCAAAGAAGGAAGAGCTTGGGGGTTGAACAATGTGTTCATACTTTAAAGGATAAAGGAATGTAGACTCAATGTGAAGTGAAAATTTCTCCAGAGTATCTTTGCTTTCAAAAGTTGAATTCTATCCTTTCACGGTTTAGATATGACCCAATTTATAGCCTTCAAGTGGAACTGAAAGGCCAAGTCAGAATGTTTCCAGTATATGAAAGGTCAAGGATCATGGATCTCATGACGGGACATGGAAATCCGACACAATTTTTAATTTTGAGCTCCAAACCCGATGTATGCGGGTTGTAGTGTTGCAACCTGCATATACACTTGTTGTCTAACTGGTAGGGTGTGTATATGTGGAAACATATGATTTTTTGGCTCTGGAAGATACACAAAGGGGACTTCAAGTCTGCATAGAGAAATAGAAAGGCCATCCAAGCAAGTTGCATGGGGTGTGGCAAAATTTGCTATAGAAATACCTCTCTTCTTTCTACTATAAATTTTTGTTGGCTTTTAACCATTTCTAAAATGAGTTATATGACACACTAGAGGAGATTGATATCTAGGATTTAAAAAGAAAAAAATTATTTTGACCATGTTAAGACCCTCTTAGCCTACATGAACAAAATGCGTTGTAATTTCAAGGATATATTGAATTTCGTAATTTAAAAAATATATATATAATTAATATTAAAAATTTTCAAAAAATACACCACACTAGAACAATGGGTTCTCTACAATTGTACATGTTTTTGGAATGAAAGTCCATCATTAAGGTACTCAACAACACGAACAAAGACCCATACCTTATATTTTGCTGGAAAAATAACATACCACTATTAGAAAAAATCAAATTTCACATAGTTATTCACAATTTCTATGAATAAAAGTTGTATATTCGGAAAGTTAATTCAATTTCCTATGTTTCATCTTCTTACACCATATTCAAATTCATTGTAAAATTACCTTGAATAATTCCTCCAAGTTAAAGATAGTTGTTTTTCCATATTTACATTGCCACTAACATGTCATGAAAGACCGTCATTAACTTACACTCACCCTTGAATATAAGGAATTATATAATCCTTCCTCTTATGAAATTCAAGCTACATCACTTGGTCTCAAGGAATAATTTCATCTACAAAATACATGAAAAGATATATATGATAGATCCTTAACAACTTACAAAATGGAAAATGTGTCTATAAATTCTGAATATAGAATATTATTGAGAACAGAAAATGACAATATTATCCTTTAAAACGTTCTTATCATATACACGACTTACATTAAAACTGTAATAATCCTTAGGTTTTAAGGAAAAACAAATTTAAAGAATCTAAGGGAACATTGACGTAAATTTTAATTAAATGTGAGTTGAAACCTTTCTTTTATGTGAGCAACTGATGGTAATATTGAAGTTTCCATCCTTTAGGACTTTCCTATTATAATGATCCGAGTACACTACGAAGAGGAAGAAATGAAGAAGGAAAATTCAAAGAAAAGTAGGAGATAAAAAAATAATTTCAATAAATATTAAACTTAATACTTTACTTATAATTTATGTATGTTCTTAAATAGATTGTTATAGGTTATTCATCAAAATTTTGTTAGTTATTATTTTTTTTTTTTGGTTAGTTATTACTTTACTTACAATTTATGTATGTTCTTAAATAGATTGTTATAGGTTATTCATCAAAATTTTGTTAGTTATTAATTTTTTTTGGGTTAGTTATTATTATTAGAGAAAAAAAATGATGCTTATGTTTTTTAAGTGCATATTTTAATATTTTAAAATATGTTTTTTTTTATTAGTTAATTTTAAAATTATTTGATTTTTCAGTTTGTAGATATTAGAGAAAAAAAATGATGCTTATGTTTTTAAGGGTATATTTTAATATTTTAAAATATATTTATTTTTTATTAGTTAATTTTAAAATTATTTGATTTCTTTATTTGTAGATTTGAATTATTAGAGAAATTTTTTTGATCAATCCTATTTATGTGATTACAGTTAAAAGTTTTAGTTGCAATGGACTATAATGGGTGGACAAAAAAATATGAAACATTCCACTAATGCATAGACTACCAAACCCTAAACAAAAATACTATCTAATAATTAATATCTTATTACCTTGAATCACTTTACCTTGAATCAGTAAAGGTTCAATGTTCTTAACCAAGATTGACATGAAATTTTACTACCACTAGGCACTAGTTAATCCTTATAACCTTCTTTGAATTATTACCATATAAATATTAATTGAAATTAACTTTTTGCTTGATATAACACACTTGTTTTTAGACTTAAAAATATGATAAAGGTAATTAGAATGTTATTGAGAATAACTCATCTTTAATAAAATTTTTTTTTTTTTTATTAGATTTATTGAAATCAAATTAATGAATCAATGCTTCTATTAAAATTTATGGTTCTACATTATATGTGTTCATTGATATAAAACATAGTCAAATATTTAAAAATGGTGATATGAGTAGTGATTGAAATGCACTTATTATTTAAATTTTGTTATATGTAAAATTTATGGTTTTATATTATATGTATTCATTTATATAAAGCATAGTCAAATATTTAAAATTGGTGATATGAGTAGGGATTGAAATGCACTTACTATTTAAATTTTGTTATATACATTTATTGATATAGTGCATAGTCAAATGATTAAAAATGGTGATATGAGTAGTGATTGAAATGTATTTATTGTTTGATTCTGGTTGGAAATAAAATTAGATCACAAATGTGATAAATAGTTCTTTTACAAATAAGCTAGATAATTATATTTCATTTTCTTATGTTTTGTTTGTAATCTTGCTGTAAATAAAAATATTGTTTTGTAATGTAATCCTGCTGTAAATAAAAATAGATCACAAATGTGATAAATAGTTCTTTCACAAGTAGGCAAGGTAATTATATTTCTTTTTGTTTTGTTATGTAATCCCCATCCCACAGTTTTGTGTTTGGACCTTTGAAGATGACTTATATCAGCAATTCAAATATTTCTTTCACAAGTACCCAAGGCCCTTTGAAGATGACTTACGTTTTCAAATTATTTTAAAAATCCGAGGACTACGTAACTGCAAATCATCTAGAGCCATAAATAACCTCTAGTCATATCATTCCACTGTAACTAATTCACATGGACTTCTGCAGAAGAGCGTAACTATTTACATGGCCCTTTGCAGAAGAATTAATGTTGTGGATAGAACTGTTCACATGGGATACTGCAGAAGAGTTAGTGTTGGTGCGACAGTATCCATAGGAGCCATGAGAGTGAATGTTGCAGGTGTAACTATTCACATGGCCTTCCGGAGAGGAGCTAATGTTGTACGTGTAAATATTCAGATGGGCTTCGGCAGAAGAGTTAATGCTGGGATGTAACTATTTACATGAGTTCAGCAAAGAGTTAATGTTGCGCGTAACTATTCACATGGACTTATCAGATCTCTGATCGTCCGCCATGAATCCACTTCTGCGACAGAAGATAATAGGACAACATGTGCAGATCTCTACATAAACAAAATTAGAACGTCCTCAAGCGAGCCATGGACCTGTTTCCCTTTTTTAGGCAAAGGTAACCATTTTTAATATTTAATGTGAGGTTATCTCAAGTTTCTATATCTATATTTTTTAAAATTTTAATATTTTTACGCCGAAAGGCATATACCTATTGATAATGGGCACAATTAATGATCTTTTAATTACGCCGAAAGGCGTATACCTATTGATAATGGGCACAATTAATGATCTTTTAATCATAAATTTCAATCTTAGGGTTGGAAATTGAAGATGCTGGCATATTTAATGGGCACAATTAATGATCTTTTAATCATAAATTTCAATCTTAGGGTTGGAAATTGAAGATGCTGGCATATTCTTAGTCGTCCTCTTTAATCAATGGATGAGATTTTGATAAATTAACTTCCGCTCATTTATAAAGACTTACGTTTATGTGATTACTTTTTCACATTTACTAAATAAGATTAAAAAATTACTTACTCACCACCAGATTGCCACGTTCAGTGATTAAGAGATAATATGTTAACCTGGCCACAATTTACTAAATTATTGTTACTGGACGGATAAGTATGGCTGCGTGGGCGTTGGAAAAAATTTACGCGCAGTCATTTCATCAAGAAACGCAAACTCCCTCCCCCGTACACCTTCGTGCCCCGCCGTTGAAAACCGGGTATTTGAATTCCGATTCTGCCTTCCCCACAGTGCCTTCCGTCATCCACCTCTCCGGCTTGAATTCCCCGTAATCCTCCCGCCCGCAGAGTAGATGAAATACAAACGATGGATCCCTTCTCCAATTTCCGAGCCTTGCGGATCCGACGCTCAACTCCTATGCGCAGGTACCTCAACGTTTTGATCAGAAGATTTTTCATTGTAGTAGGGATACTTGAAGATTATTAATATATTTTGTTACCTTTCGGCGTTTTCAGCCACGAGTTAGCGGCTGTGCTAGTTTTATTAATGTGATAAGTGTTTCTGGATAAGAACTGTGTATATCTAGTTTTGAAATATTTAAATTTTTTTAAGTGGACACTTTATTCATTAACCACAAAATTTAATTGATAATTTCAAAAACACTCTCAACATTATATCTAAATGTGAAAACCTACATCTTTAAATTTTTATTAATATTTAAAAAAAAACCTACATCTTAAAATTTTTATTAATATTTAAAAGAAAACCTACATCTTTAAATTTTTATTAATATTCAATTTCAAGTTATTGTTTATTTCTCTTTTAGTAAAATTAGTGATTATGAGTTTCAATTTAGATAATATTTGCAAGCCATCTAATTTCAATTAGCAGTATCTTATTTTAATTTTTAAAACCAAATATTATGACGAATTATAATTTTACCCTCATACATTTAATGTTAAGAGATTACTTCTACATTATAAATTTACCTTTATACGAATAAAAAGTTAAAAGATTACTTACACACATAGGGGAAGATTGGATTTCGAAAAAAAGGTCTAAGAGATTATTTACAGAGGTTAAGATGTATTATAGGAGACGGAGATAATTAGAACAAAATAATAGGCTTTGTTTTTGTTCATATATATTGGTGAATGTCAAAATATAATGAAAGAAGTGTTGGAATAATGTAGAAATTAGTATCTACGTAACTAAGTGGTTGTGGGTTGTTGTGTGCCTGTCCAATTGAGGGTTTGCTACTGGTTTCAGATCCACCTTTGTAGGAGGTTAGTTCAAGGTTGTTGTGAGCACATTTGTGCTACATAAATGTAATGTTTGGCTTTGATAATCAACCAAGGTGATCTTTGCTCACGTATTCAGTTTGGTTCTACCTCTGTTATTTAATTTGGTATCAGAGTTGTGAGGAGATCACTCGAAAAAGAGAGTCACTCTGCACCTGTAGTGGACCAGTGTGAAAAGAGAAAGAGCCAGTAGGTTGTACGCTGGTTGTTGTATTGTTATACGTAGAGCCAGAAAGTTTGTATGTTGACGTATGAAGGTTAACGAGTGAGTAGTCTAGTTGTTGAAGACCATCAAGCTAGAGAGTCGTCCCTTGGAACTATTTTTGAGGGTGTCGTACGACAACAAACATGTGGTTGTTGAGAAAAAGACAGTTCGTTGGAGTCCATGTGACAGTTTCTTTTGCCCGGAGCAGGAGCAGGCACCAAAAATTGAGATTGTCGTTAGGGCGATTAGGAGTTGAAGCCAACAAGAAACGACCTGCATGTGTTTGGAGCCAGTGTGTCTTTCCTGGGGGCAACAACCAGTGTGAAAAAGTTGTAAGGGAGCTGTGAGAAGCCATCGCCTGCCATTACCGAGAGCATCGTTGTTCACTGGTGCTGATATGAGGACATTGTTGGAGGATTGTTGAAGGAGAGATCTCGTCCTTGATTGTTGCCCAGGTCTGGTCACTCTTAAGGAGGCGAATCGTTGTCCCTGTGTGGGAGAGTTGTTGTGTGAGAGGACGTGACTGCAGAAGCACGAAGTCCAAAGCATGGAGAGAATTTGTGAGAGAAGAGTCGCACCGCATTGTGAACTGTTTTAAGAAGTCGTTGTTGCCATACAATTTGTGTGGAGCCACCTGCCAAAGTAGAGCCATCGCTGCCTTATGAATGCGTGTGAGCCCGCGTGAAAGGGTGAAGCCGTCGTTTGACGTGTGAGTGTGCGTGTTGAGTGAATCTGCGCGCTTTGTGAATTGTGAAGAGCCGAGCCGCGCCTCCCGTAAAGATCCGCCACTGGAAAATCATGGAGTGTGAGGAGGATTCGCTGCCATCTCGCTGCCATTTCCTCTGCGGGCTCAGCGGTGAAGCTGTGAAGGATGAGCTCTTCAGATCCGATCGGCTTATTGGGATGTCGTTATCAACGAGTTGACCATGGATGCACGTCTCTCCTATTAAGGAGTTGTGTATTAAATCAAAACAAAACTCGTGTGGAGGAGACCAATTCGTTGTCTATTTCTATAGAATCTGTGTCTTGTATTGGACGAAAGCACTCAGAAGGAACCTGCAACACCAGGCAAATAATTGTTTTATCAGGTTATTATTATTTCTCTTTTTTGTACCAATCGCTTTTCTCCTTCAATTAGATTCGCAACATCAATATCCTGAATGGAATTCGCTGCTCAATTTTGTAATATTGTTGTGTGTTCTGTGTGAGAGATGACAGTGCTGAAGTCGTGAGTGTGCAGTCATTTTTAGCCCCTGTGTGGAAGGATAGCGAGCCTTCCATTATCATGTATGAGATCCGCAGAGAGAGGGTGTTGATAGAGATCGATGCTGCTAGAGGAGCCGCGGACGTGTGGAGGAGTCCGCCAGCGTAGAGGAGCGTTGGAACTGTGTGGAGATTTAAGGAGCACGTGAGCCCATGGACAACGCTGGAACTGTAGAAGTTGAAGGAGTCCTCATGAGATTGGAGGAGCTATCTACATCGTGAGATTGCAGGAGGAGCTGCGTGTGGATAGCATGTACACCATTGGTGTGGTTGCTAGGATTATTCGTTGTCGGAGAGGCATCAACTTCATGGTGCAAATCGACTCGGGGTGATCTGCATACATGTTTTGTGTGAAGTAAACCTTACATGCGTGGAGACTTGCAGTTTCTCAACTCTACAATCTGTATGTGTACATTTTACAGACATGAGAATAGAGCGTGGGAATATAGAGATGGAACTGCTATGTGGAAATGTGCATGATTGAATCCAATAGAAGGTGAAGTTGTAATGGGTCAGCAAAGGAGAATTAAATAGCTCCGAAGAGAGCTGAAACACAGGTAGAGGAAGAATCAGCAAGAGAAAATATATTTTGCAGGTAAATATAAAGTGTCTTCAGCAGTAGCCGAGGAACTCATACGTGATGGAGACCACGATCAGATTGCAGATCTGGAGCAGATTGATGAAGTTGAAGAAATCAATGCAATATTGAAAAGGTTAATACCGATTCTACCATCATTTTCAGGTAAAAATTTTGATCTTTGGAAAATGAAAATGGAAGGTTTACTTGGATCAGTAGATTTATAGGAATTTATTCAAAATGGTTATGAAGATCCTACTGAGAAGAGAAGAGATAAATTAACATTATATCTTGTTAGTTCAACATTGAATAATGACATCCTATCTGCTCTGTTATATGAATTTGGTGAAATAGAGAATGCAAAAATGTTTTGTGATAATCTAGAGATGAAGTTTAGTGTGAGGGGGAGCAAGATAGCTAAAGACGAAATTAATCACGTCACTGCTATTGAAAATGGTGAGTGTATTGACAGTCTAATAACTGAAATAAAGAATGGAAATGATTGCATTGAAATCGCAATGATTGATGATGAAAGTGTGTATGTAGCTGATTGTGATAATGAGAATGAAAACCTTGTGGAGGAAGATCTCTTTGAAGGAGAGACATATGAAGTCAGATTTGATGAAGACAATTCATCCAATGAAGAGTGGTCAAAATTGATGCATGAGAAACATCTTATCGATGAGTTGTTGTTTGGTGAGAAGAATGGTCCACTTGCATACACAAATCAAGTGGAAGACAACTTTATTGTAGCAGAGAAGGAAGAGAAGGAAGATGAACAGGAGAGAAATCAGAAAGCTCTCTTAGAAGAGCAAAATGAAATGAGCAAAAATTGTATTGATACTCTAATGAATGTTTTTGAGTGTGCAGGGTTTACTAAGGAAGAATGTGATGTGAAGCACTTAGGTGAAGTGCCAGATAAGTTTGATGAAGAATTAGAATTTATTGAGGAATGGCTTCAAAAGACATATTATGATGAATGCAAAGAAACATTAGATTATGATGAGGATTGTATGGACACTAAAGAAGAAGAAGACTGCATTACAGATATAGAAATTGAGTCAGTTTTTATAAAGTGGAGTCATGAAGAAATAAAGTATTACTATGAGCTAATGTTGCAAGAATCCCTTGAGCAGGACATTGATAATTGTACTCAGAAAGAGAAACAACATTCCACTTATGAGAATTTTGTAGAATCTGTAAGTATTAAAAATGAACTCATATTCCAAGAACTTGAAACAATGTTGAAGACAAAGAACATTAACCAGAAATCAAGGTTGAGAAAGAAGAGAAACACAAGAATGACAATGGAGCAGAAAACAAGAGTTAAAGTGTTTCAAGTTTGGAGCAGGAAACGCAAAAAGAAGGACAAACATCATACAACAACCAAGAAGGCCAAGATGAAAGCACAGTTGATGAGTCAATTGTTAAAGTTATGTTGTAAGCCTAGTTGAGATTTAGACCAACAGACGTATTATTCATATTACTTGGAGTGTTGAGAATCCATTTCTCCATTAAGGGGGAGTGTTGGAATAATGTAGAAATTAGTATCTACGTAACTAAGTGGTTGTGGGTTGTTGTGTGACTGTCCAATTTAGGGTTTACTGGTGGTTTCAGATCCACCTTTGTAGGAGGTTAGTTCAAGGTTGTTGTGAGCACCTTTGTGCTATATAAATGTAATGTTTGGCTTTGATAATCAACCAAGGTGAGCTCTGCTCATGTATTCAGTTTGGTTCTTCCTCTGTTATTTAATTAGAAGGCACCTAGACTGCTACGATCCAAAGGCAGTGAGAGGTCCATATTTTTTTGCCAACAAGCATGGGAGAATCCGGATCAACTTCCTGGATATCAAAATTAATTAGAATTTACATCTTACATTTCACCTATGTTCACTTAAAAAATGGGAAAGAGATCAACGCCTCACAACTACGCATGGAGGTTGTCTAAGCAAAGCCAACCATCGTGCATTTATTAATCAATGAAGAGTATATTATATAGGAGGTCATTCAGTTTAGACGGTTGTAATCAACCTATAACAAACATGATCAAACTCATAAATAAACATCAAATCTAAACATACGCAACTAATCTCCATTATTCTCCAACACTCCTCCTTAATGGAGAAATTATTTGTCTAGTAACATGCCTACGGGTTTGAGTCTCAACAAGGCTTACAACTTGACTCTAACAATTTCATCTTGAACTTTCTTATTGTCAGATAGTGATGAAGATGGAGCTTCTTACGTTTCCTGCTCCAAAGCTTGAAGACTTCATGACTTGTTTTATTTTCCACTTTAATCTCCATTCTGGTCTCCTTCGTTCTGAAGCTTCCATTCTGGTCTCTTTCGTTCTGAAGCTTGGTTGCAAATTCACTGTCCTATCTATAAATTCTTCAAAATTTTCATTGATAGTTGGCCTCCATGCTTGACCACAATCATCTATGCCCTGTTCAATGGAATGTTGCAACATTAACTCATCATTTATTGATTCTTCATTTCTATCATCTGCTGCTATTGCAACTTTTGTGCAGGTTCATCAAAACATAGTGTTTCAAGCCATTCTTCAAGAAACAATAATTCTTCTTCAAACTTTGTTGACATTTCATCTCCATCATCAATCTTAGTTGAATTCACCAAATCACTAAGAAACAATATTTCTTCTTCAAACTTTGTTGACACTTCATCTCCATCATCAATCTTAGTTGAATTCACCAAATCACTAAATACTGCATCATAGGGAATTTCCTTACTATGACATGCGACTTTACCATGACCTTCATCCATTTGAGGGTTCTCACTCCACTTCATACTGTACTTTATTTCAAGAATATTCCAAAATATTTTTGCACTACTTCACCAAATCCACTCAAAATACTAGACAAGATGTTTTCATTCAATGTTGACATAATAAGTTGTAATGTTATTGCACCTTTTCTCTTATCATATAATTTGACACGACCTTTATGATCATAATGCAATAAATCTACTAACCATAGTAATTTTTTCATTTCAGTTGTTCAAGGTTCATTTAATTTATACCCGAGAAGAATAGAAAATTTGACATCACTACTTCATATATTTCATCAAATTCTTCATCGATTTCTTCATGATATTTATTGAAATCATTCACTGCTCCTTTCACAACTCCATCATTGAGGTTTTGACATTTTTCATCATCATCGCGGATGGCTTCTTCGAGCCTTTTAACCAAATCATCCTTCATACCTTTTAACCAAATCATCCTTCGTACCTTTAGTTGTTATGTTTCACCTCTTGAGTTTGTCTTTGATTTCTCTGCTCCAGAGGGCGATTTCTCAAATCCATCAACAGCGTGGCTATTTTCTCAAAAACCCTTTAAAGTAAACAAGCCAGGTGGCAATCCTAACAAGTGTTCAAGAGATTATTCACCTCGGATAAGAAAAACAATATCGTCCAAACCTGATTATTTAAGTGCTCGAGGTAGGAGATACACAATGTGTATGTTGCAGATCGCGTGTCCGTTCAAGGCTTTCCCTTCCCCTTCTCTCGATATGTGTCCCCCTCGCGCTTTCTATCCCAAGTTACGGTTGCCTTTAAATGCGCCACACCACGTATTACCATACAACCTTCTGAGATTATGGCGGTCACAGTTCACAAACCCAAGATTTCTGGGCCCTACTACGCAAAGGCGAATTGATGCAACACACAGAGCAACTTTCACATATGCCAACACTTAAAAATTATGCTCAATATGGTATTTTATCCCGCACTCGTTCACTACAATTCTTATATACAAAAAAAATTAATGGTAGCGAATCTGATACTTCTACGCCAATAAGTTTTGCAGATCGGATTAGCTACAAATTCAGATAATTCAGACAATTACAAATTTAATCCTTCACAACCTTCAATTACGATCCGGACGATCTCTGGCACTCGGGCAGGAGCGCAATCTAGGCAAGCCCACCCTCTCCTCTCTCTATTGACTGACCAAGGGATATCCTCCACACAGGCGCACACACTTACAGACTGATCTCCAACAACAACGATCGGATCTCCTCCACACGGTTTCCTCCGGATTTCTCACGCGGGATCTCTCACGCGGTGGTTTTCTCCTCCTTGATTGCAGCTATATATCTAGACGTCGCTCTAATCCGTGCACTTCCACTCTCACAGGAAAACAATGAATCTCTCGCATCCCTTTCACACCTGAGAAGCTGGACTCGCCTCTCCAAGAACAATCTCGTTTCCCACGGCCTCTCGCAGCGTGTAGCCGCAACACTTAAACGCAGGTGGCTACGGATTCTCCTCTTGCTCTGATACGCAGAGGTTCTCGACTCTTCTCCTTAACTCTTAATGCAACAACTATCTCAAGTTCCGAGGGTGCGCAGGTCCGCTCTCTCCTCCAGCGCGGTGACTGGACGATCTCCTCTAACACTTTCTCCACCAACACTTTCTTTATAGGGTAGAAATGATGTATATGGCAGCAAGGATTTACCGTGGGAGGTTGCAAATGGCCTCTCTCTCATTCACTACTCCCTCAATTCCCACGCATGAAAGGAGTAGCAGGCTACGCAGATCGCGATCTGAGCCTCTCCACGACAATGAATTCTCCACGCAGATGCTCCACGAGACGACTCTGATAAACAATTCTCCAAGCAGATGCTCCACGAGACGACTCTGATAAACAGATTAGGCAGAGGAGGCAGGTCACGCAGCCTCTCTCCACGCTAAACTCCACGCTCCACCTCACCAGCAAGCGATCCGCCCAGCGAGGAGGGGTACACAGCATGCCTCTTCAAATCTGGCAGGTGGCCCCGACGCAGCGCGCCTCTCTTCTTCGCGCGCCTGTCTACGTTCTTGGAATGAAGCCTCATGTTCTGATCCTTCTCAACGATCTCAGATGTCAGCAACAAAGATCTTCTCTGTGCAGGTCTTCAAACAACAGTGCTTGGAGATCTTCACGAGAGGTGTGAACGCAACACCTCTAAATACATCCAGCAGAACAACGCTCTCCTTCAGTAGGGACGCTCCTTCACCAGCGAGTGAGCGATCAGATGCGCGCAGACCATATGCTCCACTCCCTCTCCGCGTTCGCTCAGATCAAATCACGCAGCCTCTCTACCCAGGCGGAGAGAAGCACCAGAGATATCGTTGATCTCACTTCAGCGCAACAGTGTAGCCCTAAATCCCTAACAGAGCAACGATTCCACGCCACGATCCACGACATAGCAGCATTCCACGGATAACATACACGCTCCGGACAACATCCACACTCATCGAAGTCACCAGCAGGGACGCTCCTCCTCCCGCTCTGATACCAACTTAGAAAATGGGAAAGAGATCAACGCCTCAGGGCTATGCCTGGAGGCTGCCTAAGCAAATCCAGCCATGGTGCATTTATTAATCAATGAAGAGTACATTATATAGGAGAGTTAATAATGGGAAGAATTAAGCTCAAAACAGAAGACAGTCAGTTTGTATTACATTACCCATAAACTCAGATACAATATGTACATAAATAGTTGGAGTGAGATTCAACTTATTCCACTTATTGTGGGAGAGGTTGAGGGAATATCTCAACCTCCTCCAGCTACCCCGAACATAATCCCTAAACTCTAGGAATCCTTAATGAGTCATTATTATCTAACTGCCCTCTTAATGACTACATTACACAACATAACAAAAGGTTACAACACAAACTGTCTGACTGATCTTCATACACAGTTACACCCATCTCTGAACTTCATAGATACGCTCTTTCTCTCCATCATCTTCGAGCTACCAATTCATCCAGCGTAAATAAAACTGTTTCCGACCATCTTTAAAGCATTTGTAGGATCAAAGATTCTAAACTACCCCGAAGAATAGTCTCCATACTGAAACATTCAGTAATGGATCTTACAAAATGACATTTTTACATTCAACAATACAAAGATAACACGAAACTGATGATCTTGGAGCAATCTTAAAGCACCGAAATACAACAAAAATCAAAAGTTTTTACAATATATTTCTAACATACATAAACATATATATATATAGAAAAAACAAAATAAACCATCTACGGTGGTTTCCATAAGTAGCAATTTCCACTTGTTTTTATTGACCCCTCAATTCAATGAAGAGATTATCGTGATCTAAACTATGTTCAACATGGAAGCCTGCATTGATTTCTTATAGCCAAGGCAGCGGCCTTCCAACAAATTAAATCTTTAAACAATGGCACTTTCACCTAGAAAGTAATTGACACTCTTCAATCATTCGATGGACTTCAATTAATGATGGCTTCTTCCACGAATAAGTGACAGCTTTCATGCCCTTTTCAAAATGCAGAGATTGTCTCCCTTGTCAGAGAAAGGACGCCTTCCTCATCAGAGCCACCACGCCTCCGCTGCCATACATCGAAGCTCCTGGTATATACACCGCCAGTAAAGAATTTAGGCAGCAGTCTCTTATGGGCAGCGAATCCAACCTCAGCAGATCGTCTTTCAACTAACTCGTAGAAAGCTACTTCTTGCGCGGGCTCTTTTTACTGTAACAGATCGGTCAGGAAATAATAGTGGCGGCTAGGCAATGCGAATTTTCACTCTGATGCAGCTCCTCTTACACGCTGCGTCAGCTGTCTTCACCAGTGACAAAATCTCCTCCATGAAACGCCTTGAACGGGTTTGCTTCCCACCATAAAATGGCTCCTTTGTGCAGATCCTCTAGCCGGCTCTCTATCTCACACTCACGCATAACAGCTATGTGGCTTCACATCTTAGAGACAACATATCTGCAGCAGCTCCTTCAACTTCAGCTTAAACAAAACAGAGACTTATCTCTCGGCTACACGGAACACACAGAAATCTTTTTCATTTTCACAACAATTTAAGAGAGACTCTATCGCCCTCTCTCCTCAGCTCTGATACCAAGTTAATAATTGGAAGAATTAAGCTCAAAACAGAAAACGGTTTGTATTACATTACCCATAAACTCAGATACAATATACAATACGTACATAAATAGTTGGAGTGAGATCCAACTTATTCCACTTATTGTGGAAAAGGTTGAGGGAATATCTCAACCTCCTCCAACTACCCCCAACATAATCCCTAAACTCTAGAAATCCCTAATAAATCATTATTATCTAACTAGGAGGCCATTCAATTTAGGCGGTTGTAACCAACCTATAATAAACATGATCAAACTCCTAAATAAACACCAAATCTAAACCTACACAACTAATCTCCATTATTCTCCAACATGTTTGAGAGAGGAATCCTCTATTGAAAACATACTTCAGATTTCTCCCTCGTATGACCACCTTGAGTTTCCTTTC
Organism: Picea engelmannii; assembly: GCA_009831015.1. Classification (NCBI taxonomy): domain Eukaryota; kingdom Viridiplantae; phylum Streptophyta; class Pinopsida; order Pinales; family Pinaceae; genus Picea; species Picea engelmannii. Next base: position 806,872 of record ML781636.1, on the reverse strand, counting down.
TACAACACTCCAATATTTAGCACAATTTGCGCAATCTCTGACTAGGTCCGTCAATAAAGTGATATTGTAGAGATAGCAGGAAACATGCAGGAAATCATCTATGTGCTCGACAGGTTTGTCGGCGACAACACAAACTTTCTGTATAAATTCTAACTTCTAAGTACAACTTTCTTTCTGTGTAGTATCCATTTATAAGCATTGTTTATGTCTTTTCATTGAAGTTGAGTTGTTGAGATCGTGATAAACCATGAAAAACATGTTACACATAATAGATTTAACTGTGTGAGAGTTTTGGAAAAATCAAACATTTACGTTAAAAGAAATAAAAATTAACAATGTAAATGGAGAAAGGTTAAAGAAGTATAAAAAATTAATTGAAAAAAATAATATTTTAGAATAAATTAAACAAGTGAAAATAATGATAAGGATAAAAGGAGAAATTATGAGTTTTGAATATTACTAAGGATGAAGACTAACAAGGAGAGAGTAAATAATATCAAAGGAAAAAACATAAAGAAGAAGAGAGAAATCACTTTGGTTGAAATAATAAATAAATTGTAAATAAAATTAAAATTAAAATGTAATTAATAGGATTACAAATAATTATGAGTAAATAATATAAAAGGAAAAAACATAAAGAAGGGGAGAGAAATCAGTCGAGTTGAAATAAAATTAGTATGAAAGTAAAAGACTTAAAATGTGTGAGAAAGCATTAATAAGAGTTTTGAATAAAGTGAGAATGAGAATGATATAAGTGAGAAAGAGTCTAAAATAAAAAGAAAGTCTAGAACAATCATCGGGGGAGGAGAATCACTAGAGTTGAGAATTAGGATGCAGATAAAGAAGTTGAAGAGAGGAGAGATAAAAAAGAGAGAGGATTATCGAAATAAGTGATGAATAATGGATTTTCATGATTTACTCAGTGTGTAGCCCTCTTCTTGATTAAATTTGTTGGAATGTTTTTCTATTTGATTTCAAGTGCTTCACTAATGATGTGGGAAGAGTACTGAGGTGCTAGTGCAAAGATCTTTACTTGGTCAAAACATATAAGATGTTTGGAGGTGTGGGAGTGTTCTGCAATTGCAGATTTAGAGACACAAGTGTGGAGCATGTCAGCTATGTGTTCTTTGTTTTGATTAGTAGAAGCAGAGAATTTGATATACCTCTTGGCTTAGCATAGGGTCGGATATATCCTTGAAAGTTCTGAAAAGATGCTTGAAAATTTTATGGAGTTTAAAAAGAGTTTTGATGTTCTTTTTAACTAAGAGTTTAGAAATGTGATAATAAAACCATGGATATCGAGAAGGGAGACAAAGGTTAAATACTAGGAAATTGTGTAACCCAACCATACAACACATAAGGAAGTTGTCTGAACCCGCAGTACAATTTGTTGCAGTATAATTTGTTTTATGTAGATTAAATAGTAATAAACAATATGCATTTCAAAGCAGAGTATTTAATGTTTTATAGAAAAAAAAAACAATCAACATTTTGTATTGTCCAACTTTGCAACGTCACTTGCATATCATCTCCATTTCGTGTTCATTTGCATGCATTCTATGACGCATTCTCTGCAATCTCCCCTGTGGATGTCGAGATAAAAAAACCAACCTTAGTGTATCCCGATCATGCACATGCAGTCTTGATCGAACCTGTGCAAGTCTTTTACGTTTTGCAATTCAACGAATTGAATATTGAATGGCAATTTTCTTGCTATAAAGTTTGGAGCATTGATAATATATACTTAACTATCTGTGTAATTGGTAGTGACTGTTCAATGTAATTGACCATCCGTAATTGTTAAATTTATTAAGCAGTATTAGAAGCATCACATTCAACATCAATTTGTAGGATGTTCATATGGAGAGTAGAAATATCTCCTTCATAGATATATACACTTCAAGTTAAACTAAGATTTAAATTATGTTTTAAGATTTTATTTTTTATTTTATTTTGAAGGTTAATTGATCCGGATTTATGCAGGAACTGAATGTAAGAAGCAAATATGGAGAGAACATAGTGATACAGTAAACACACACTTCTATTAATTAATGAAATAGAGAAACTGTAAAAATGTTGAACAATACATAGCTAGAATGGTGGTAGCATATCTCTGATAAGAGATGTGGCGGCTACAAAAAGAGGCCGAAGGGCCTTATTTATCAAAAACAGGAAGGTAGAAACCAAAAACCTAACCCTAGAAGATGAAACACCAAAAGTCAAGTGGGCCCTGTTTGGGTAAGTTAGTCCATCAACTTCCTGGAGTCATAACTATTGCATACGATCTCCGTTTAGGGTGCACGATAGCTAGTTGGAAAGATCCATCCGAGGCTCCGAGGCCTACAACGCTCGAGACAAAATAGCATCGTAAATGTTATTTTGCTAGAGCAACATACCCAAAAAAACATCGTTTAGGGCCTCAAAATGACCCCAGAAGTTCAGGACCCGAAAAAACTGCTAAAGATAGTAAATTACTAGAAATGCCAGAAAATTGTTTTGAGCCAGATGGAAAGGTGAACGGCCACATTAATAATATTATTAAAAAAAATAATATTATATCTTTATATTAATACTATTATTTATAAATTCAGAATTTAAGTAATTTTCCATTTTCAAAGAGTGATGTAAAAACCATTTATATGCGAGGATATGTAAGTGGAGCTAAGATTTTGAATATAAAAGTGAAACTTGTGATGGATTTTGGTTTTGGTGTTAACAATATAGATAGAATTTCATGGTGTGTTGCAAATCACAAAAAGCATTAGATTTTGTAGCTGTAAATATTATAATAAGTTTTATTTTGTATAATAAAATTTATTAAATTAAATTTCTATGGACTGATTTTATGTGTTAATGAGTAATCATAATAAAAAAATAAAAATAATTAAAAGAATAATATTTAATATACTAATATAATATAAGTATAGGGGTTGGCTAAAGGTTTTATCTTTTGTTTTTTTTTTTGTAGAAATTGGTTGGAATTGGCGATGTAAATTTGGACAAAATTTCTATTTTCTGTTGTTTAAATTGTCTTTCTGAATGCATAAATGAATTCAACGTGCTGAAAAACCCCAGGACACTTAGATTATACAAACTTAGCCACTCAAATTTGCAGATCCAACCATTCATTATCAGATTTCGGACAAAATCAAACCAAAAAAGTGATCAAAACCCCAAAAGGTAAAACTTTTAGACTACTGTATGGTGAAAGCCATGATAAAAATACATAATAAAAATATAGTGCCAAAAAACAAAATCATGCTATATTTAGTATAGGATTGTGCAATTTCAAAGATTTATTATAAAAGTGAGTGGATTGTTTTTGTTCCATTACCTTATAGAAATATTTAATTGTGAAAATGATAAGGTCAAATGATAAACTGTTATGAGTTAAAAAAAATAAAAATTGAAACATGGATAAAAAAAAAAAATTTGAAACATGGATCGAGTCTTAAAACTCTTAAAAGTTTCTTACCACTAACATGAATATGATTAAGGTTTTAATATAGTAATTTAGAAATGAAGATTGTAATAGAAACTTCCATTTTTAATGTCCGTTTTTATTTTTTGAAGCACTGTATCATGAGGAGAAATATAGCAATTTAAAAATGAAGATTGTAATGGAAACTCCCATTTTTAATGTTTGTTTTTATTTTTTCAAGCACTATATCATGAGGAGACTAGGTGGTGAGCAGACTTTACAAGCCAAGAGCACTAATTGCATTCTTATGGAAAGCTTTTGAATATTAGCAGCCATCGGAATGATTTCTTCTATGCTATAATTCACCACTGATTGTTATCTTCAAAACTGGTAAGTCTCTGAACCTGAGCCCATTCGATAGAATTATAAATCACCGCTGATTATTATCTTCAAAACTGGTAAGTGTCTGAACCTACAGACAAATGCATGTAGGTGTCTTAATTTTAGGACACGATATATATAGCTCTGACCGAGTTTAAATTCTTTGAGGACTGTGAATTTCAGAAGCCTTTCTGTTATAACTATGTCTCTATTAAACAATTTTGAGGAATTGCAAAGTATGATGCACCAGAATTGTTTTGTTTATTGCAAGTAAGATGCCTCCCAGGAAGAATTCAGTGAATATTATGGTTAAAACGTCTAAAGGAAAACTGGAAGAAACAGCTGAAGGTTCACAGAACAAGCCAGTCGAGTTCGATGATGCAATGTATGATTACATTCCAGTTGTCCAGATTCCAACTGCTGAAGAACCTGTAGTGCAGCCAATATTCAAGGACAATGAGCCCAATACTCGCTCAACAGTGCTTTTATCAGGTCGGAATTTTTTTTCCCGATGAAGATTATCCAGGAACTATTCCCCATAGTGACCCAGCAGTCACGGAAGTGGATGACAGAGTTTTCAAAAATATCTGAAGGTATCGACTACACTCTGTTGTTGTGAGAGCATTGTTATTTCTTTGTTCAGAGGCCATAGAATGGATTATTTACTGGACTCTATTGGATAGAGGTATGTTTGTTGATGCTATAGGAAACTTTGTTGGTTCTTTTATGCTAGAACAATTAAAGGCATACTATAAATTCCACTTTCATGTTGTTTCTTTTAAAATTACCATCTATTTTATGTGTGGTCCCTTTGATGTATGGTAATGATGTTGTTGGCTTATCAACAAGTTTTTGTGTGTCTTTTGTTTTTGGGTTTGTGGATGGCCTTCTTTATTTGTGTGTCATGGTAATTATTTTCAAAAAGATTTTTAAGATGTTTCAATTTTTGTTTTAAAGATCAGTGTTTGAAATTGTAATAGTTCTTATGGCAAGAGTTTGGATGACATTTTTTTTGGTTGGATGGTGGTGAGAATTTGCATATAAGTATTTTTATGTGTGAGTTTTCTGTATATTTGATATTCTAGTTTGTTATCAYTTTTTTTTTTTWTGAGAAATGTATTAAAAAATGATAATTTATATTTTACTTATTTTTCATTTCAATGGTAAATTTGATGTTCTCTCAGAGAATGTTTACGTGTTTTAGGAAATTTTCAAGTTTCTCATTTCCATGACTCCATTTTGCAAAGATATCATCTACATATCTTTTCCAAGCATCTGGTTTGCGTGGAGTAAAGTTTATGGACCTTGTTTCCAAATGATCCATGTAAATGTTAGCTACTACTGTAGATAATGGGGATCCCATTGCAACACATTGTATTTGTATTTGATCATATATTTTTCCTTTATAGCTGAAATATGTTGACCTGAGACACAATTTCACCAATTCTGCGGTTTCTCTGTCAGTGATATTCCTTATGATGTCTATTGCCTCATCCACCGAGATCAAAATTTACTACGAAATCCAAAATGTAGGGTTTACAAAACTAAAATGCAAGATTCCAATCCGACAATTTATCACCTGCAAATGGATTCTTTTACATCAACAATCAGATCCCACCATGGAAGGGATATCTCAGAAGACTCACTGCGATTTGGGAGACTAAGAATGAAAAGAGAAAAAAAATCTTAATGGATCTGGAATTTGTTAAACAGTGTTGCGACTGTGGATTAACAACCAAGTTTGCAGAGTGCAACCATCTTCTACGCAACAGACATAGATGAATTTTCACCAGACTAAGCGCCACA
>ML781636.1:676648-713597 GCA_009831015.1 Picea engelmannii | reverse complement strand
CTCTCTACCCCCCTCTTTTTCTTCCTCTCTCTCCCTCTCCCACTCTCACACACTCTTTCTCTACCACCCTTATATTCCTTCCTCTCTCTCCCTCCCACACCCTCTCACACACTCTTCCTATCCCCCCTCTATTCCTTCCTTTCTCCCCCTCCCACACTCTCATACACTCTCTCTCTAACTCCCCTCTTGTTCTTCCTCTCTCTCCTTCTCACACTCTCACACAATAGCAAGTTTGTTACATTTCAATTCAATGCATAGTAAGGCAAGACATGGCCTTGACCTAGACATGGCAAGTTATGGCAAGACCTAGACCTAGACTTAGACCATGACCTAGACCTAGACCTTGTCTCGCCATGCCTCAAACTATCACATCCTCTCTCTCTCTCTCTCTCTCTTTCTCTCCTTGTTGTTAGTCTCACTCACTCTCTCTTCCCCTCTATCTCTCTTTCTCATTCTACCTCCTTCTCTATCTCTATTCATATCACTCTTGACCTCTCTTCTTCTCTTGTTGACTCTCTCCCTACCTCCCCTTCTTTCCCTCTTTCATCTCTCTCTACTATATCCCTCTATCTCTCCATATCACTCTCACGCTATCTTCTACTCTAATTGGTTAAGGGATATTTCCCTCCCTCCCCTTGTATCCCTCTTCCCCCCCTCTCTCTATTTCAAGTACTCCTCTCTCCCCCTCACTTTGTATCACCCTCCATTTCTCGCTCACTATATCCCCTCCCTCTCTCTCCTCCACTCTCCCCCCTTTATCTCTTTATATTTCTCTACCCCCCCTTCCTCTCACACTTTATCTCACTCTTTCTCTCTCCCCTCCTCCCTCCCTCTCTCCCCCTCCCTCCCATTATATCTCATCTCTCTCTCATACATATACCCTTCTCTCCCCCTCAATTTGTATCCATCTCCCTCTCTCTTCCCCACTCTCCTCCCCTTTCTCTCTTTACCTATATCTACCCCCATTCCCTCCCTCTCCCCCCTTCCTCTCACACACTCTCTGTCTCTCTCTACCCCCTCTCTTAGTCTCCCTCTCCCTCACTCTCATAGTATCAAACACTTCCTATCCATCCCCGCTCTCTTTTGTTCTCTCTCCCCCTCTCACATCACACACACTCTCTCTCTCTACCCTCCTTCTCCCTCTCTCTCTACCTCTCCTTACCACTATATATCCTCTCTTTATCTCCAAGATATACCACCTATCTGTTTTTGGGTTGTTATATTCTTTTCAATGAAATTCTAGTCAAGATGAATCAACTGGCGGTCGAAGGTTGAGATGGATCGACAACAAGTCGAAGATCGAGGTATTCGATCGGGTAAAGTCAAAGTAGAAGATATTGATGGAAAGTCAACCAACAAGAGGTCGAAGTGTGAGAGTGAGACAATCGACTAGAGACTGAATGAAGGTCGACTAGTAATCTGACTTGGAGTCGACTGTAATAGAATCCTAGGATTTGCAAGATTTGTAGCCAATGATCTGCATGGATATGCAACTGTTTTTTTGGAGCCAATCTTTAGGGTTTTTCCTGCTGTAAATCTTATAAATAGGTGTTTTGTAATTTTGTAAAGGCTAATGCATAAAATGAAAAATATGCTAATGCATGATTAAATCGTAGGTTGTTGGTCATGTAGATGTAAACCGTATTGGCTATAGGGTTGTTTTTGCGCAAGCAAGAGGTTATAATGTCGATTGTGTCTTAGGTGTGGACCAAGGTTAGACATGTAACATTTTATTCATATTGAATAAGACAACAAGAGAAGAATGCTCAAAGGAATGCTAGTTTTCCTGGTTTGGGTTTCTAGGGTAAAATATCTATGTATTGTGTGATTTCTTTATCATTTACGTTCTTGATTAAATTATTCTTCTCTTCTGCTAGGTTTAGTGTGGAAGTATCTCTCATTTCCTGACAATTGGTATCAGAGCTTTGACAAGTGGTATCAGAGTTGTGTTATGATTTGACAAGTGTATGAGATCTTGATTTACTAATCTTGAATCTGAGAACTAAACCCTAGGTACAGTAAGAGTCGTGAGTCATAAATTGTGTTAAAGATCATGGTAAAGAATGGTGAGAAGTTCAATAATAGAGATAGAAAAATTCAATGGACAAAATTTTGAGATTTGGAAGTTTAAAATGGAAGATATTCTTGTAGATCAAGAACAATGGACGACGATCTGTCCAGGTACCTAGCCGACAGGCATGTCGATGAAATAATGGGAGAAACTTGAAATAAAAGTTAGAAGTATGATTCGACTTTGTCTTGCATATTTGGTAATATTGAATTTTTGAGGTGAAGATTCGACCAAGAAAATGTGGGACAAGATGGGAATCTTATAATAGTCAAACTCTATGGTAATTAAGTTGTTTCTCAAAAATAAATTGTATCTTCTGAGGATGAGTGATGGTAGTTCAGTGAATGAGCATGTAAATGAATTTAACGCCATTGTAAGCCAGTTATCATTTGTGGATGTTAAAATCATGGAGGAGGAGAAGTGTATAATCCTATTATGTTCTTTTCCAGACTCCTGGGATAGCTTAGTCACGGCTATTGGGAGTAATACTACAACATTAGCGCTAGAGGACCTGGTTGCTTATCTGTTGTCAGAAGAAATGAGAATAAAGAACATGGAAGGATTGACCAAAGATGCTTTAGTGGTGAGAGGTCAACTGATTGAAAGAGATAAAGGAAAATTCTCTAGTAGAAATTTCAAGTCGAAGGGTAGATCTGGATTCTCGGTTCAGTCGATGCGAAGATGATAGAAATGTGGTAAAGTTGGTCATTATAAAAATAATTATAATTTGAAGGCAACAGAAGTTAATGTTGGATCTAATGAGAAGCGGTCAAATGAGAGAAATATGACCCTAGATAAGGGAGGTGATGTGTACCTGGCATTGACCAGTACACAGTCGGCTCAAGATGTTTGGTTGACTGACTCAGGAGAATCCTATCATATGACACCACATAAAGAATGGTTCTGTGAGTATGACCAATATGATGGAGGTGATGTGTTCTTGGGGGATGACTCGACAACCAAAATTTTCATACGAGGGAGAGTTTGATTGATATTGCAGGATGGGAGGAAAAGAACCCTTCCAGGTGTGCTACACATTCTGGGTTTGGAAAGAAACCTTATATCTATCAGCAAGATGAGTGATGCAGGTGTGCATACTCTATTTTAGAAGGATTCGTGCAAGATGGTAAGAGGTGCAATGGTATTAATGAAAGGATTTTGGATTGGTACCCTATACAAGTTGTTAGGGAATGTCAACTCGACTGGATGCAACAACATCGTTTCCCCTGAACTCGACTCGAATGCGACTTGACTCGACTCGACTCGAGCGAATTCAATTCAAACCAACTCGAGAAGACATGATAAAATTGACCCAACCATGCTATGGCATGAGAGGATTGGACACATTGGAGAAAAAGGACTTTGAGCTATGTAAATAAAATGTATGGTTGAAGGGTTTCCTGAATGTGGTTTAAAGGTCGATGTTGGAACAGGGTCAGACCTAGGGTTCGGCTCCAAGAGTGCACCAAAAAACCCTAGATACTGGCCCTTTAGGAAACACCTGTGAGGCAGATGCATTCTCACCCGAAGAATCTATGAGGGGGTTGTAGGACAGAGATGTCTACAACCAAAGGTAATATCAAGTGGATCTAATACAACAACAACACAACAATCATATATCAAGTATCTTCTTAGATCTACTCCACACAACTATGGATCTGATCTTAACACAATAATATAATAACAGTATAACAATGACAAAGATCAGAGCATCAATCACACATATGACACAAAATATACGTGGTTCACCCTCTCTCTAGGGATACGTCCACAGAATTGTGCTTATAATATATTAGGGTAAAGCATACAGTTCTTGTCTATTCTCTTAGCTAGAAAATCTTCTTCTTCTATCTTTCTCTCCCCTTCCTGCGCACCTAGCTACAGGATTTGACCTTCACACCCAGCTGAAGATCTTACAATACCAGAAGGCTCTCACACTTAGCACTTCTCTCTCACAATACACTAATCACTCATAACCATAATACAACTAGATCGACAACAATATCATACCAACCCAAACCAATTCCTTTAGACCTTTATTTATACATTACAATAGCTCACCGACATCCTTAGGCCGAAACCTAAGTGTCAAAACCCTAGACAACAAAACCCTAGGTGTCTAAAACACTAGGTCAACTTGACCCGCATTTTCTGGGCTTCGCTAGCCTATCTTTCCTTCCTTCTCGCGCGGTGCTCCAAAGCATCCAACGTTGGCTTTTCTCGCTTGTTGAATTGTCCACGATCCTTCTTCCTTGTTGATCTATCATCCTTGATCTCCTCATCCAATAGCTTTCTTTTCCTTTTACTTCACTCCATCTTTTTTGTTCTTTTTCTCACTTCGACCCAATAAGAGTCATTGTGTCTTCCGTGAAGCTCGCATTTTTCCTTTTCTTCCTTGATCTTCATTTTCTTCCATAACCAAGGGCCAACAGGCCCCCAACACTCACCTGTGACTCATCCTGAGGCACTTCAGATCTGATCCCTGTGTGTTACTTCGGCTTCAGACTGCACAGTGTAGAATTTTCTTTATGCTTTATGCCTTCTCTCCCTCCATGTGCAGACTATCTTTTCTGTGTCCGGTACCCAGTTTCAACTGCACCTTGTACCTAGACCCTTTTCTTCGTGCCTTTAATGAGAGTTGTGAGGCAGCTGGTTGTCATAGTACAACTTCAGTCGATTCCCATTCACTAATCCTTCCTTCCATTCTCCATTCAAAGTCTTCAATTGCACAGCTCCTCCCTCTGTAATATAGGCGATCTCATATGGCTCAAGACAATGCGTTATGAACTTCCCAAGATGTTTCAGGAACTTACTATCATATACCAACACCAATTCACCTTGTTTAAATACCTTCTTCTTGATGTGTCTGTCGTGATAGGCCTTCTCTCGTTCCTTTTGAACCTGTTGATGGAACCATGCAATAAATATGTCCTCTTCTAGCTCGACCAACTGTGAAAGCCTCTCGCGAATAGTGCCAGTGTCATCTATGCAGGTGGTTCTATAGGCTCATAGTACTATTGGTACTCTTAAATCCCAGTCATTTCTGTTCACACTGCAAATCTTTGTCAACAATGTCTCCAAGATCTTGTTGAATGCTTCCACTATTCCATTTTTTTTTTTATGGTAAGGTGTGCTCTTCTGATGGTGGACTACAAATTCTTCAGTTAGGGCTTGAACTGTCTTATTGATGAAATGTGTGCCTTGATCACTCATAAGGATCTTCGGGCATCCAAACCTGGTTATGATGTCATCAAATATGAAGCACGCAGTTGTAGTTGCACTACAGTCCTTCACTGCTCTGGCTTCAACCCATCTAGTCAAGTATTGATGGAATAGAGGGCAGTGCTCCTTGTCATGGCCTTCTGATATGCATCTGCCACACCATATGTCTTGATATATGATTTTTGTGTTGTTGTTGTATTAGATCCACTTGATATTCCCTTTGGTTGTAGACATCTCTGTCCTGCAACCCCCTCACAGCTACTTCGGGTGAGATTGCATCTGCCTCGCAGGTGTTTCCGAAAGGGCCAGTAGCTAGGGCTTGTTGGTGCGCTCTTGGATCTGAACCCTGGGCTTGCCTCTGTGCCACCAAATGCCTTTGTCCCAATATTTACTTTTTTAATCTTGATGGGTTGTCAAATGAATGGTATCTCAACTCCAGGTCCTTCCACATCTCGCATGGTGCTCCAAATCATCCAACGATGACTTTTCTCACTTGCTGAGTTGTCCACAATCCTTCTTCCTTGTTGATATGTCATCCTCAATCTCCTCATCCAACAACTTGCTTTTCCTTTTACTTCACTCCGTCTTTTCTGTTATTTTTCTCACTTCAACCCAGTAACAGGCACTGTGTCTTCCGCGAAGCTCGCATTTTTCCTTTTATTCCTTGATCTTTTTTTTTTCCATAACCAATGGCCAACAGTCGAATTTTGTGAACATTTCATATATGGAAAACAAATTTAGGTGAGATTCCCATCTGGAGCGACAAGGGAAAATGGGATTCTAGAATTGGTTCATAGTGATGTGTTTGGCCCAGCTACAATGCCATCACTTGATGGATCCCTATATTATGTCTCCTTCATAGATGATTTTTCCAAGAAGACATGAATATATTTCATGAGGAATAAATCAAAGGTTTTAAAGAGATTTAAGGAGTTTAAATCTCTTGTGGAAAACTAGACAGAGAAGAGGATTAAAGTGTTGAGGACTGACAACGGTGGTGAATTTTGTGGAAATGAATTTGATCGGGTATGTAAGAAGTGTGGCATATCATGCCAAAATACCACACCATATACCCCACAAAAAATGGAGTTTCCAAGAGAATGAACAAAACGTTGGTGGATAAGGAAAGGAGCATTCTCTGTTTTGTTCAGCTCACACAAGAATTTTGGGCAGAGGTAGTTGACACTACAAAATATCTGGTGAATATGTCTCCTTTGTCAGCGCTAGTCAACATGAATCCACATGAGGTATGGTCAGGTAAGAATACTTTGGCTGCAAATCTCAAAGTATTTGGTTGTGATACATTTGTGCATGTTCCCAAGGAAAGGAGGAGCAAGATGAACAAGAAGACAGTCAAATGTATTGCATTGGATATAAAGAAGGAATGAAAGGATATAAGCTTTGGGATCCTTCATCAAGGAGAATAGTGTATAATCGAGATGTGGTCTTCAGAGAAGTCAAAGGTAAGTCCAATCCTGAAGAAGTTTTTCAGACTGAGAATAATCGTTAGACAGTGCGGTTTGAACTGAGGAACAAGGAATATGGTTCAAGTGAGTCAATTGAATCTAAGGAAGAGGTGGAACAATAGAATTTGGTGGTAAGGAGGTCAGAAAGATTAAGAAAACCAATCGAAAGGTAAAGTCCTTATGAATTTTATTTTGCATTCATGCTAACTTCCATTGACGATGAGACCAAGTTGGTTGATGAAGCAGTCAAATCGATAGAGGGTAAAATATAGAAGGATGTCATGGTCGAAGTAATGGAATCCTTGCACAATAATGAGACATGGGATTTGTTGGATAGTTGTCTTAGGTTGATGGAAAATTGGTCTAGATAGTTGGTTTTCATTGATGTCAACCCTTGGAGAGAGATATTGTGATATAGTATATTGACGTCAACACTTATATATTGATGTCAACCCTTGGAGAATTTTGGTAGTAAATTTTGGTAGCAAAAAGGTACGGATAATGGACCCGAGTTTGTTTGAGGTATAAAGGCATGCATATTAGTGAATTTATAGGAAAGACTATTCTAGATGAATGACACATTTCATGCCATTTCCGTTGATATGTGGAACATCATGTAGTTCCTCACGGTTCAAAAGATATGGCTTGGTGAAGTTGGAGAACCCTCATGAGTTATCTAGAAGCTCCTAGAAGGTCAAAGAAGTCAAATTTTCTAGAAACTCCTAGAAGAAGTTTGTTAACGTTGAGTAAATTGTTGGGTTGAAGAAACAATGTAACCTACAAACCAACTTTAATACTGGAAACTAGCCTTTCCAATCTAGAGAGGGCTCTCTCTGAGACTTAATCTCTGATAAATAGGTTGCTTCAAATTGATGGCTAGATTTAGAATTTTCAGATAACTTTTCAAGGTCTGTTGACAAAAGATAGTTCTTTTAGGGCTATGGAATCAACCTATGAAAACAAAGAAAACAATGCTTGGTAGATAGAACTCCTCAGAGGATCAAAGGCTAAATGAGGTGATGAACTTCAATGTTTAGTTTGACCATATAAGGTGAAAGAAGAAAATAAACATACAACAGAATCAGAGCACCACTATGGATGAATTGTGACCTTAGCTGAGAAGATAGACAAAAATTTAAATTAGTTAAGACTAGAGCACCATTAGATGAATTATGGACTTTCAATTTACCAATTTAAGGAGAAGAAAAGTGAAGATGAAAACAAGTACACAGAAAATACATACAAAGAAGAGTACACTCTTCGGATCACCACCATTAGGATCTTTTTCTTGAGGAATTCAGGACTTCTACATTTGTATTTCTTTAGGTTCAGAAAATTACATTGAGGATCAAAATGTCTATACTTTTTCCTATGTGCCCCCTTTTTTACATAAAAATAGTCCATATATATATATATATAAAGCTACACTTAGCAGCTAGTGTTGGCACAGGGGCAGACCCAGGGTTCACTCCAAGAGCGCACCAACAAATCCCTAGCTACTAGCCCTTTCGGCAACACCTGTGAAGTAGATGTAGTCTCACCTGAAGCATCTATGAGGGGGTTGCAAAACAAAGATGTCTACAACCAGGGGAATATCAAGTGGATCTTGTATAACAACAATCACAACATTCATATATCTCTTATCAGCTAGATCTACTCTGTGCAGCTATAAATCATATCTAACACAACAATGCCAATAACAACATAAAAATGACAGAGATCCGGGTATAAATCACACAGACAACACAAAATATATGTGGTTCACCCTCTCTCTAGGGCTACGTCCACATAACTGTGCTTATGATATATTTAAGATAAATCTTACAGTTCTTGTCTACGCTCTCAGCGAGTAGATCTTCATTCTTCTCTCTCTTTATCTCCCCTTCCTGTGCACCCAACTACAGGACTTGACCTTCGCACACAACTGAAGATTTTACAATACCAGAAGGCTCTCTCACTTAGGAGTTCTCTCTCACAATACAACAATCTCTCACGCACAATAATAGCACACCAATACTCAATGACTAACAACAACCCAACACAGGTTCTCTTAACCTTTATTTATAAATTACAATCCCTCACTAACAGCCTTAGGCCAAAACCTAGGTGTCAAAACCCTAGATGCCAAAACCCTAGGTGTCTTAAAACCTTTAGGTCAACTTAACCTGCTTTTTTCGGGCTTCGCCAGCCTATATTTCCTTCTTCATCGCGCGGTGCTCCAAAGCATCCGATGATGGATTTCTCTGCTTGTTGAGTTTTCCATGATCTTTATTTCTTGTTGATCTGTCATCCCTGATCTCCTCATCCAATGGATTTCTTTTCCATACTTCACTCCGACTTTTCTTCTCTTTTTATTACTTCGACCCAGTGACAGTCACTGTGTCTCCCGCGCAGTTCATGTTTGACCTTTTCTTCCTCTATCTTCACCTCCTTCCATAACCAAGGGCCAACAGGCCCCCAACACTCACCTGTGACTCGTCCTGAGGCACTTAAGATCTTATCCTTTCGTTTCACTTCGAATTTGGACTACGCAATGAAACCTTTGCTTTCTGCTTTATGCCTCCTTCCCATCCTTGTGCAGACTGTCTTTTTTGTATCTAGTACCCAGTTTCAACTGCACTTGGTACCTGGACCCTTTTCCCCTTTCTTTTATTGAGAGATGCAAGGTAGTTGGTTGTCATAATGCAACTTCAGTCGACTCCCATTTAGCAATCCTTCTTTCCAGTCTCCCTTCAATGTCTTCAGTTGTGCAGCTCCTCCTTCTGTAACATAGGCAATCTCATATGGCCCGAGCCAATGCATTCTGAACTTCCCAGGGTGTTTGATAAACTTACTGTCATACACAAGTACTAAATCACGTTTCTTGAATATATTCTTCTTGATGTGCCTATCATGGTAGGCCTATTCTCATTCCTTCTGAACTTGCTGATGGAATCCTGCAATGAATCTATCTTCTTCTAGTTCAACCAACTGTGTCAGCCTCTCATGAACATCGTTGATATCATCCATGTCTTTAAATGCAACAATTATTAATCTTGGTACCAAGTACTCCATCGGGACAACAACTTCCAAACCATAAACCAACTTGAAGGGGGTCTGCATTGTTAATTTCTTGCAAGTGGTTCTATAAGCCCAAAGTACTGTTGGTACTCTTAAATCCCAATCATCCCTGTTCATGCTACAAATATTTGTCAATGTTGTCTCCAAGATCTTGTTGAATGCTTCGACCGTTCTGTTTGCTTGTGGGTGGCAAGGTGTACTCTTCTGATGGTGAACTACAAATTCTTCAGTCAGGGCTTCAACTGTCTTATTGATGAAGTGTGTGCCCTAATCACTCATAAGGATCTTGGGGCATCCAAACCTAGTTATTATGTCATCGAATATAAAACATGCAGTTGTAGTTGCACTATAGTCATTGACTGCTTTGTCTTTGGCCCATCTGGTTAAGTATTTTGTCACAGTAATAATGTACCTTTCTCTTGTGCACTTTCCTGGTGGGTTTATAGGCCCCACGAAGTCAATGGCCCACTTCTCAAATGCTTGCAGGGTCAACTATGGTGCTAATGGAATTTCGTCTGTTCTGGATGGATTTCCAACTCGCTGGAATACATCACATGCTCTGGCATACTCTTTAGCATCTCTGTGTAACGTAGGCCACCAAAGTCCAGCTCGCAGAACCTTCTGTGCAGTTGCTTTCCCTGCGTAATGTCCTCCTGCGATGCCTTCATGAGCTTCTATGAGGATCAGCGGGCGCTCTACCTCCATCACACATCTTCTTAGTATTTCATTAGGTCCCATTTTGTACAGCTGCCCAGCTATAAGTGAAAATTCTACAACTCACACCACTAGTTGTTTCTTCTGAGGAATTGTATACTCACTTGGAGCCATCCCCGTTGACAGAAACCGGACTATGTCTGCGAAGTGGTCATCAATCTTTCTAATGGCGAGAAGTTGTGCATCCGGTAATGTATCCTCCAGACTGGTAGGTTCTTCACCATGTTCCAACCTCGACAAGTGGTTGGATCCCTTGCTCATTCTTCCTAGCTTAACTATGATCTCAAAATCATGTTCTTGGAACAATAGAAGCCATCTACATATTTGCCCCCCCAACACTAGCTTGTTGACTAGATACTTCAGCGTGGAGTAATCAGTAAAAATTTTAATGTGTCCTCCCAACAAGTAGTGGTGGAATTTTGGCAGTGCATACACCATAGCTAGTCCTTCTCTCTCTATAGTGGTGTAATTAACTTCAGCTGTGGATAACTTTCTGTTGGAAAATGCTAGTGGATGATCAATGTCCCCTTATTCAGGTTGTGTTGGTACTGCTCCTAATGCAATAGAAGATGCATCGACATGCACATGAATTCTTTGCTCCAATCTGGGAAAACAGAATGGGCGTTGTGACCATCTTATGTTTCAGTGTGTCGAAGCTCTACTGACATTCGTCTATCCAATCATACTGACAGTCCTTCTTCAATATCTTCTCCATTGGAGCTGTAATTTGGGCATATCCTTTGATAAATTTCATGTAATATCCAGTATGGCCTAGTGTAGTGCGCAGTTGTTTGACTGAAGTAAAAGGTGGTAAATCAACTATAATTGCAATTTTAGACGAATCAACCAGCAATCCCTACTTGCATACAATATGACCTAATAGTACTCCAAATGGTGAGAAAAAGATGCATTTCTTCAGATTCAAAGAAATTTGACACTATCTGCATTTGTCCAACATTAGCCTTAGAAATTCAATATGATTTTTCAACAAACTAAAAACAGTCCAGTCATCAAAGTATGCTTCTAAAAATTTATGCAAAAATTCTTTGAACGCTTCGACCACCACCCTGGAAAAGATGGTTGGGGAATTCTTCAATCCAAATGGCATTATTGTATATTGGGAGGATCCCCACTCTATGGAAAACGTAGTCTTATGATGGTCCTCCTTGGAGATGTGGATCTGATGGTATCTTGCAAACCCATATGTAAAAGAATATACCTCTTGGCCTCCCACATTATCCAACACTTCGTTTGTGAATGGTGTAGGGAAAGGATCATGCAAACAAGAATCATTCATCTTCCTGAGATCTATGCAAATCCCGATATTGTCTGTATTCTTGTCTTGCACCACAATAGAGATGATCCACTCCAAATCTTCGACAGGTTCAATAATCCTTGCTTCTAACATTCTGTCGAGCTCAATCTTCACTTTTTCCTTATATTTCGGGCTCAATCTGTAGGGTCTTTGCTTGACTGGCTTCACATCTGGTTTCAAAGTTATTCTCATCTCTCCCATGGGTCCTTTGATTCCCTTCATGTCAGTGATATTGGCCGGGAACAAGTCCTGATATTCGTGCAATAACTCTGTAATCTTGTCAATGGTAGCAGCGTCCCAATAATCTCCGACATTGGCAAGCTTTGGTGTCTCCTCTGTCCCAATATTGACTTTCTCTATTTTGATCGGTTGTCCTAAGAATGGATGCTCAACTTCTAGTCCTTCCACATTTATGTGGCCTTCTGTCTCAACAATGTTTACCTTCCTCGAATCATCATATTCATCGGCATTAATGTTGTAACATCCTTGCAATTTATGGAATGGCGCGTTCCATTCATCCTATTCTTTCTCCAAAGGGAGGCTAGATGCCTCCTTAAATAATTTTTTCCTCACAATCTGTAGTGCTTGATATACTGAAGGAAATTCAAATTCAAACAAAAAGGTGGTTACAAAATTCTGGATCATACCTTCCCAATCTAAAGTGACGAGGCACAACTCCGCTTGAAGGTACCAGTTGATAGGGATCGTGTCCAGCGTGTTAATGAATCTGTGCACTCATTTTTCTCGAGGAATGTCACTCCAGGCCTCTTCGTAGCTTCGCACATGGTTCTTTGGGAAAATTCAACCTGTGTACCTCACTTCACAGTTTCCTACTTGTGTTCAGAACCGCGATGTCATCAAAGTTCAACATTGTGTCCAGTCTGTGATGTTCCATTTGTGCATTCCCCACCATCTTGTTGGTGTGGATTTCATGGCCTCATCCATTGCCAACAACCTCTGTTGTGTTGGTACACTTGTCTCAAAATATGATAAGAAGTTTTCTAAGGGGTTCATCCCATCAAATGTGGGTAAGTTACTCACTGTTGTGTCAATCCAGGGAACTTCTCTGGTTAGTCTAGCACATCTTCTTGTAGATACTTTGTACATATGGTTCTACCAGTTCTCCAGTGCTTCTTCTGAGTCTGATGAACATGTGTTGTCACTTTGCTAGCTCAGGTTTCCATCAGCAGTAGGGTTGATATAATCCTGTTGTCTGGCTGTTAATTTGTAGATGTTTTCCAGTTCATATTCATGGTCTTCTTCTCTGATAGGTTATGTATATCGCGGACCCTCATATGGATCTAAGGGTGCAATGACCCTAATTCCAACTCTCTCAATTTTCATGCGTCTTTTCTTTAGATCAACAACAGTAGAATTGTCGAAGGCCCAATCAATTACTAGTAATGCAAGGTAAGGGAAACTATCATCAACAATTTCAATTACCTCAAAATCTGCAAAGGTTCTTACTCCATCGATGTCCACTAGGACATCCTCTAATCATCCAAATGGGCTGACAGCTTGCTGATTGGCCATGCGAAGCCTGATAGGGGAATAGATCAACTTCGGTTTTCCCATTAGTGCCCAATTTTTTTTCGTCATGACATTGACCTCCGACCCTAAGTCGAGGACCACATAGTCTATCTCATACTCTCCTATCTGAGCATTCAAGTGTAATTATTTATTTGTCCTTCTCTTCTTACCAATTTGGTGTATTTCCCTATTCAGTAAGGGGTCTATCTTTCCTAACTCATAGTTTTTAACCAGATTTTACAGTTCTTGTATAGATTTCCCATCTTTAAGAAGTTCTATAAACATATATAAGAAACTGACAAGTTTACTTACCTCTTTTCCCCCTCTGGGTGAAGCAGACTGATCAAATGCATGAGATATTCCATATTCTCTTATTTCTGGTTGTTCTTTTGAAGAAGACCCTTTATCAACTTTGAATTCTTGCCTTGCCTCTTCAAAGATTTTCATTTCTTTCTTTTCATAAAAAATATAGGTCTTTTTTGCAGCTTTTTTGACTCCTGAGTCTTCTACAATCTTCTCTTTGGTTACTCTATCTTGTCCCATAGCAGTGCCTCCTCTTGTAATAACAACGACTCTAGGATCAACTTTGCGAGGTTCCGCTTTGATTAATTGTATTTGTGGGTTTTGCTGAGGTCCTCATCTTTCTTGAAGCTTAGCCAACAACATAGGGCAGTCCTTGATGACGTGCTCGAAGGAATTGCAATAACTGTAGGTTGTGCAAGGGTTCTGGCAGTCCCTTGCTAAATGTCCTAGATGCATACAGTTGTAACAGATTATTTGTCCTCTACCTCAACCCATACCTCCTCCTCATCATCGTCCTCTGTATCCACCGCGAGGATTGAATTTTCCTCTCCCTGGAGAGTTGTACTGCAGAGTGTTTCCTTCTTGCTATACTTCGCCTTGAATCTTGTATATGTCCCTCACCCTTTCATGCATGAGATCGTAAGCTCTACAATCTCGATCGTCATGCCCCACTGATTTATAGAATGTGCAATACAGTTTTGTGGGTGTCTGAACATACTTCTACATGTAATAGCACTCACCTGGGCGATGCCTATTTCTACATACATCGCACTAGGGCAGGTTAACTTGCTTCAAGGGGCTCAACGCTCCTGAGGTCAAATACTCATGAAATAAGGGATAGGGTTCCTTATCATGACCTTCATATCTACATCTTACACACCAGATATCTTCTCTTTTTTCCTTCTCCTTGTCCTTCTTCATATCCTCGACCTGTAGAGACAAACTAGTCAGCTGACTCAAGATTTGGCTCATGCCTGAGCTAGATTCTCCCATAAGTGTTGATTCAAGCTTCATGGCGATCTCCAAATATTATGCATGTGATGAAATCTTTTGCTACATCATAGGGACTCTGATGTGTGGTAACAGTGTCGCGATGAACCATTCTTTGTTCTGTTCATCGGGGATCTGAAAAGTTAATCGACCTGTTAAGGTCTTGAATCTTTGATCGAACTCCCAAACAGGTTCTACTACCTTTTGTTTGATCTCTTTTAGCTCTATAATACATTGTGACTCCAACTTAGGTTTGTTAAACTCTGCAATCAATGCATTATTGATCTCGTTTAGGGGCTTAGGCTGTGCCAGTCCTTGGACAAGTTTCATGTACCAGCTCAACGCAGAGTCCCTTAGCGTAGTGTTGAACTAGGTTCTCTTGATGGCTTCGTCGATGATACTTTTAATACTCCACATGGCCCCACACATGAACCAGTGTTTATCGGGATCCTTAGATACATCTCCCCTAAATATAGGGAGCCTCATCTCATCTACCATAGAGTTCCCTAGGCTTCCTATCTCAGTATAGGCTGAATTGCTAGTAACAATATTCTGGTGATTCTGGCTATTCTAGTTGCTTGGTGATATTGAAACAACAGGAGGGTTAATGTTACTTACCTTAATAATATATGCAGTTCCTGAGGTTTCTGGCTCTCTTTGGCGAAGTTCTTCAGCTTCCTCTTCCTTTTCTCTAGTGGGTTCTGAATGTTCTTCATCTATCATATCTGCCTCTTCTCCACTGTAGAACCCCTCGTCTCCGTAGTTTTTCTTAAACAGGATCTCAAGGTGAATCCCTCGAAATACTTTCCCATTGCGCGTATATCCAGCTGCTATGTCACTGTTGCTGTCTAAATTTTTGAACATTAGCCTTTTCGGATCCAACCAATCTACTGTATTTTCAAGACGTTCTTTTCATGCAACAACATCTTGATTCTTATCTTCAAAAATTGTAAAATTTTTCCTTTGGGTCCTTTGAAGAAGTATCTCTCAGCCTGGCTATATGATTCTCTTCTGTCAACAGCAAATTCGGTGATATACCCTCCGATGGTACTATCAAACCAGTGATCTACAACTCTGGATACAGCATTGTCAACTCTCTTGATCTTCTACATCAACACTGGTGTCCAAACCACAAGAGGTCTAGATCTGATCTCGATCTAGGTATCGGCTAACCTAGCCAACCACTTGTATAACTCTTGATGGATTCCTCCAAAGAAGATATTATGAATATTAGTGAAGATGTGTCTCTGCAGCCAATCTTCAACACTAATTTTAGGGTTCTTGTTCTAGGCTTCAGTGAAGTCCCTCTCTTGATCCTCTATCCACTTTTGAATCTCTGTCTTCGATGGGAACCACCTTTACATTCCCTTACACAGATTCATGTCCTGACAATGGAACCATTTGTTGGCATAGGGGCAAACCCAGGGTTCACTCCAAGAGCGCACCAACAAATCCCTAGCTACTAGCCCTTTCGGAAGCACCTGCGAAGCATATGCAGTCTCACCCGAAGAAACTATGAGGGGGTTTTAGGACAGAGATGTCTACAACCAGGGGAATATCAAGTGGATCTTGTATAATAGCAATCACAACATTCATATATCTCTTATCAGCTAGATCTACTCTGCGCAACTATAAATCAGATCTAACACAACAATGAAAATAACAACATAACAATGATATAGATTCTGGTATCAATCACACACACAACAAAAAATATACGTGGTTCACCCTCTCTCTAGGGCTACATCCACAGAACTATGCTTATGATATATTTAAGATAAAGCTTACAGTTCTTGTCTACACTCTCAGCTAGCATATCTTCGTTCTTCTCTCTCTTTCTCTCCTCTTCCTGCACACCCAGCTGCAGGACTTAACCTTCACACACAGCTGAAGATCTTACAATACCAGAAGGCTCTCTCACTCAACACTTCTCTCTCACAATAAAATAATCTCTCATGCACAATAATAACACACCAATACTCAATGATTAACAACAACCTAATCCAGTTTCTCTTGACCTTTATTTATACACTACAATCCCTCACCGACAGTCTTAGGCCAAAACATAGGTGCCAAAACCCTAGATGCCAAAACCCTAGGTGTCTTAAAACCCTTAGGTCAACTTGACCCACTTTTTTCGGGCTTTGCTATCCTGTCTTTCTTTCTTCGTCGCACGATGCTCCAAAGCATTTGATGATGGATTTCTCTGCTTGCTGAGTTGTCCACGATCTTTCTTCCTTGGTGATCTATCACCCCTTATCTCCTCATCCAACGACTTGTTTTTTTGTACTTCACTCCGAATTTTCTTCCCTTTTGCTTACTTCAACCTAGTGACAATCACTATGTCTCCCATGCAGCTCGTGTTTGAACTTTTCTTCCTCTATCTTTGCTTCCTTCCATAACCAAGGGCCAATAGTTAGGAGTCGAACTACTATCCCCTAGAGTTATGGATCTGTTTGTTTTCAAAGAGAACAACAACCTCTAAAAAATTTACCAAAAATAGGAAAGTCGATTTGGAAAATCATAATCTATCTGAAATGTTATTTACAATCATAAATTCCTAAGAAAATTTCAACCATACGGTTGTGATGACTCATCGTTTGTATCATTGGACAACACTGTCACCGTTGTGTAGTAAATTCTGGTTTCTGCTGCAAAATCTACAGAATGATTTCATGCAATGGATCTTCATGTTGAGGTTGTGCATGCTAATTCATTTGGAAGCAAAGGATGGGATCATTTAGTTTGTCCTTATCTTCCTTGTCCAAACTCACTTGCAGTCGTAAATGTTGGATTAATAAGAGGGGGGGTGAATCAGTAATAGCGTAATTATAATCCTTTTTCTTCAAATGTTATATCAATTTAGAATTATTATCCAATAATGAGTAGTAAGAAATAAACAATCACACACATACATAGTACACCAGTGTTTTACGTGGAAGCCTAAATCAGGAGAAACCCACCTAATTCTTTTTCTTATATGTCTTGAAGAATTACATTCATTGGAAGCACCAACTTCCTTTGTTTTCAGTTGCAACTGGAAGGAGGCTCCAACCCCCTAGTTTCTGAGGCTACAACATGAGGGAAGCTCCAACTCCCCAATTCCTTGGCTACAACCAAAAGGAGGCTACAACCCCCTATGTTCTCTGACTACAAACGGAAGGTGGATACAACCACCTGTCCTTGCCTTGTCTTGCCACCCTGAAGTAGAAGTAGAATGATGGAACCACTGTCAACCTGTCACTATGAGATATACTATTGTACAAATGTATCAATAGGTACCACTGACCTGTATCCAATCTGTACAACTGCCCTGTAATCAATCTGTACCTGAACTAAACATGTATCCACAAAAGTACAATAGATACGCGACCTGTAGTGATGGATCCCGTGTATGTACGCACCCTATCTGTTATGCAGCCTGCGTATGCCTTCTGAAACTAGGGTTTCCTTTCACTTGAAAACTTTTGACCCTTTGTAACTTCTTTCACATAGAACTGTAACCTGTCACTATATCCAGACTGTAACTGTACCTTGTGCATGCATCCTCATACATAGCCTCTACTCAAGGAAAGTATGTCTCTCTCTAGTCATGTGCCATATAGGTATGTGTAATAATGAACAAGTATAATATCCCTCACAAGATCTTATTCATCAATCCCTTTCAGATAATCAGTCTCTCAATACATCAACTACTACACAAATACAAGCTCTCAACCATGTACCATAAAAACCCCTAGCCATATGCCAAGAAATACAAGATGTGCTTCAACAATAAGTATCAATGATAAATATACCAGCATTGTATTTCTGTATATCTGACTTATATAGAAGATCCCATGTAGCCACTAGTTTCTCTAGGGAGAATCCTCAAATTTCCATTGCCATTCCTCATGCATTAATCAAAATCCAACTATTCATAGAAATAAGACATACCTTTTGAACCAATGGATGGATCTGATGTATCTGAGCACTCTAGACCTTCCTGGGAGCTTGATCTCATAATATAGAACCTTTGCACCTTCATCTTCTCAAGTTTCTTGGCTTTATAAACATGTACTCACCCTATACACAACCAACCCACATACATACGCACCCTATACACAGCCATCCCACGTACATACGCACCCTATACACAGACATCTCGTGTATGCCTCAGAAAATA
This sequence comes from Picea engelmannii, assembly GCA_009831015.1. NCBI lineage: Eukaryota > Viridiplantae > Streptophyta > Pinopsida > Pinales > Pinaceae > Picea > Picea engelmannii. Next base: position 694,761 of record ML781636.1, on the reverse strand, counting down.
GGGTTTTATGTGAATCTGAGAATTTCGCCGTCAACCCTTCATGCTACCTCAGACGTTCGCCACTTCATATGTATCCACAAGTATTTACAAGAAGATTTACATAAGAAAATAGATATACAATATGTACAAGTGTGTGTATAATGAGTGAGATTTGCCTCTTATTTATACCTTCATGTAGCCTTACACTTTCCTTATTTTAGGGATTCTTCATTTAAAATAATTTCTTTTGCAAAGCACTTTGACCCTTGGGGGCTTCTATAATACTTATGAGGGGTTCTCCAACTTCGTATGGTCATAACTCTCTAACCGTGAGGAGTTATGTGACGTTCCACATACCACTTGTTGGCACAGGGGCAAACCCAGGGTTCAACACTCAAGAGCGCACCAACAAAACCCTAACTACCAGCCCTTTTGGCAACACCTGTGAAGCAGATGAAGTCTCACCTGAGGTAGAGGCAGGGGTGGTTGTAGGACTCAGGCATCTGCAACCTTAGTTGGGACACAGATCTGTGATCACACACTTATTGCAACACTTAGCATCAACAGTTACTTAGAATCAACCCTTGTCTAACTTTGCAGGTAACATAGAACCTTGCAGTATATATTTAGATCTAAGCTAATTCCAGTACTTAGCAACATACAACAGATTAGATTCAATAGATCAAGCACTAAGCATCTTATGTCTCAGATCTAACATGCATTCATATCTCATAAGAACAAAGCATCAATAGATCTATCTAAACATATCAAAGCACTTAGAAAGAGAGAGACAAACACATCAAAACAATACACAGAGTTACCATGGTTCACCCCCACACTGGGGCTATGTCCACAAAGTATTATTTTGTTATTATCTTCTGTAAACCAAGTTACAACACAAAACCTTCAAGATCCTACCCCGCCTAAGACAAGAGATCTGCGCAGCTCACTAGATCCTCTTTCTCCGGGTAGATGCAAGCACTAAGCCCTTCCCTGATCCATGCACTCAGCACTTACAATACTTACAGTAGGCACAGAGCTCTTACAGTCACACAGACATTTGATCACATAGATCTACTTTATGCACTAATCCATTCACTTTACATCACATAGCTCACACACGCATCTCCTCCCTTACATTTCCTACCCTTCTATTTATACATACAAAAGGCCTAAATAAGGGCCAATATCCCTTTCCCATTACAATATTCCCAAAAATCCCAAAAATCCCTAAAAAGGGGCAGAGATCCTGTGATCTTCTCTTCACCATGCACTCCTTCTTCGACTGGATGTCGCAGTCCCAAAAATGGTCACATATGACCAAGTATTCCTCAAAACTTGTTCAAGGGCCAACAAGCCCCCAACACTCACCTGTGACTCATCCCGAGTCACTCAGGCCTGACCAATTCTGCTTCAAACACCTCAAGTTTGGCTCGAGCCGCTTCGACCTACTGCTTTGCAATTTTCTCTTGCTCGACTAACTCCTGGATGATTGTGTTACTAACTGGTCCCTCTAGGCATTGTTCTGCTATAATCATGAGCTATTCCATCTCTATTCCTTGGTTCTCAATCTCTAAAAATAGTTGACATGCCTTATCCTGCAAAGGTTGAAGTTGTTGAGTTACTTCCATGACCTTGCCTTGGATCATGTGGATTTGTTTTTGTGTGACGCGTTGCTCATGGGATCACTTTATTTTCTCTATGGTTGATAGGGCCTTCAACTGCATCTGAAGTCTATCTTCATGTTGCTTCGCCTCATGGAGCTGCAACTCTAGTTTATGCAATTTTGGGTTCTTTGTTAGGTTCTCATGTATCTGCGCACTTCTGTTACTTAGTTTTTTGCATTCTTAACTGAGTGCTTTAATTCTTTCTATTGTGCTTCAGGCAGTCACTTCTCGTTGGTCACATTGTTCTTATGGGGTACTTGGTATGGCTTGGAGCTCTAGTTCTACGACTCTTTTCTGCAGTTGTTGAATAACTTCAGCAAGCTTCATCACTTGGCATTCTATGGGTTCTTACGCCTTCTTCTCTAAGCCAGTTATAGAGTGAAATGATATGTTGACTGCTTCTTCGATCCCAATTTTCTTCGTGAGAAGCTGCTCCTTCTCCTTTTGGATTTTTCCTCTGTCTTCATCAAATTTCTCTTGGATGGCCTCCTTCTCTTGCTGTGTAGCTCATCGTTGCTCTATGATTTCCTCCTATGCATGTTTTAGGGCCTAGGTGGCATGCGTTGTTTCTTCTTCTGATTTTTGAAGGCGTACTTCGATTGTGTCGGCGATCTTGCGGAGTTGAACTGATTCATCTCACTCTTTTGTCATCCCTTCTAGTATGGACGCAGTGGAGACTGCACGGTTAGACTGAAGTGCTCACTGCACTCCTTGGAGCTCGGCTTCAATTCTGTCGTACATTGTTTGTTGCTTGGCCTCCTGATTTTATGTAATTTCTTCTATGGCTTCATTCAAAGTTGTGAGGAGAAAGTTGAAGTCATCAGAGTTGAGCGTGGTCTTCATCTTGGTCACGGTCACTTTTGTTGTCTTCTTAGAGGAAGACTTTGAAGGTGACCCTTTTCTCTTCTTTAGAACTTCGACTTTGTCTTCTGGTTGTTGTTCGACTTTCTCTAGGTCTTCGTTGTTACCTTCTTGATCAGGTGTGATGGAAGCTATCTTTATAGAGTGGCTATCTACTTCTTGAACCTCTTCAGGCTTCTTTGTTTCCTTTGTCTTCTTTGTCTTCTTCATTTCACTGGGCCCAGGTGTGTCCTGCGCAACTTCTGGGTTGTCAATGTCTGAAATGTATGCTGGATCTGCTAAAACAAGGAGGTTTGTCAACCATTCCTTGGTGATTTCTTCTAGGTCTTCTTCAGTCAGCTTATAATAGGACTAAAGTTGTTCCTGGTGTTCATCAGCGCGTGGAGTTAGGTATATAAAGTGGCAGTCCAAGATGAACTTTATCAAATATCAGAACCTTTGTAAAGTGTTTGGGGTTATGCGAGGTTCACCCCCTATGGATGCTTTCAGTTGGTTATAGTATCTGTGAAAAATGGCATTTGATTGCCACTACTTGCTCATGTCCATCAAGTACCATAAGGTACTGAACTTCGCAGCTAATGGTTCGAATGGTTTGAGGTCTGGGAAGGTTATGCCGTCCGATAGATCCCATGCAACAAAGGCGATCAATATTAGCAGCCAACTAAAGTGGAATTCATGCCCCTAGTCCTGGGCTTCTCTACAGTGAATTTCTAGCTGAAAGACCAAGTATTTTGCCCAATTCATTTGTAGTCCCTCTGCGCATTTTCCTGCGAGGTCCACCACGAAGCCTGATACTTGTGTAGGTCTATTCTTACATACCAGTTTACCTGCTATCAAATGACATGTGAGGCGCACTGTGCCACTCTCGATAAAGGATACCTTGTAACCTTGCACCCCTTTTTCAACATTTCCATAAGCCTCTTTAATCTTCTATGAAAGAGCACAGTCCACGGTCTTTCTAGGGTAGTATTCCTAGGGATTAGGGCCCTACATGCTAAGCTCGATAATTTTTTTGATCAGCTCCGGATCAACAGTTATGCGATGGTTTAACCACGGGTATCCTCTGTGGTAACTTGCTAGCAACAATTTCATACAAGCAGTCACCTCCTGATGTCTACTGAAGTGAGGTATTTTCATAACGTTGAGCAAAGTAGACTGCACAAGGTTCATCGTCCATTGCTGAGGGATAATCTTTGAATTATGGCCCTTATTTCTCGTTAAGTACTTATATGGTGCGAGCATGTTGTAGGCTTTATGGTCTCCCAGGTTGAAGTCGCAAAACTTCAACATTGTAACCTTGTCTTGATCTGCGCAGTAGGTGCAAACTCCTTTCGATAGATATGTAATGATTAGGGTGTATTCAAAGTCTCTAGGGACACTGTCCCTATTAATCTCACCACTGAGAGGGGGTATGTAAGCTAGTAGGATGGTTGGCACTAACTTCATGTTGGCAGTGTCGTCTCTATGCTTAGTTCTCGACTCTGTGCCAGCTCGAGATGTTCCAGCTCAAGCAGTCGATGGGGAGGTTGCTACACCTATCAAAGATGAGGCTTGGACTCTGGTGGACATTCCTCTTTCTGACATGACTCTTCCTGTCCTTAAGCTAGCAGGTACTTCTCTCACCGATTCTTTTGATGCACTAAGCTCGTCGTACATGTAAGCTCGGGATCACTATCTTGGGTTGTTAATGGACTGTTAGTACCATAATCAAATAGAGAATAAAGCTGGAGTAATTATTGTTTCATAACGCGGGTATTTTGTAAGCTCAAGTTCTCAATTGGCAAAAGTGTCTTCCAGGCATGGAGCGATGAAATAAGTAAGTAACTCTGCAACGGACTACTTGCAATGGATATGAAGCTTCCATGATCATTGATATATCTGTTAAGGTGAGGTCCAATGGTATGGTGGCGGTATCTTAATGCTTTTATGCCCATTTGGGGTGGAAGTCGAATGGCTATATCGGTCAATGGATATATTTCTTCGCCACGGCGAAGTACTGGGTGTCGTTGTTCTGATATTTTGGTGAGTTCAAATTCTTCATGTTTTCCTTTTGCAGGGTTTCTTCTGGCACATTCTGTAATTTTTCCAACTTTGCTTTCTTCTTCATGAGTTTCCTCGACTTCTTGCTAGTGAGCTTCGTCTCAGTCATCCTTTTTCCATTCTAATTCTTTTCTTCTTTAGGCATGGTAACTTCGTGTTGTGGGGTAGGGTTCAGGATTAGTGTTTCTTCCTTCATTGTCTCTCAGGTAGGTGCCCTACTTTCTTGTTCGTGTACTCGTTCAGCTCCGACATTCAAGTATTGATACCTAAATAGCTTCATGTTATCCTCTCATTCTTTGATTAAGTGTGTTATTCTTCTGGCCATGAAATCCTTTAACTCTTGCTTCTTTTTTTCTAAGTCTGACTCTTCTTTCTTTCGACTCTGATCTTTCGCAATCCAAGTTTTTCCTAACAAAACTAGAAACAGAGAACTACTTTCCATGAACTTAACAATCTCAAAATCTTCTTCTATTGAGGTGCCATGGGTAGTCATGGCTATCTAGGTAATCCGTCCACATAAGGTTACCAATTTTCCTTTAAACAAGCTTACTCCTCCTAGTGAAGGAACCAAAGTAGGTCTTCCTAGGGTTTCCCAAGTTCTTTCAGTCATGATGTTTATCTATGTTTCCTCATCTAGAGTACAGTCAATGTCGAAGTCCCCTATTCTCACTTTGAATTGTTCTTTCTTCTTGAAGATCTCTAATAAGATGATGTCTCTGTGATCATTTAGGGTGTCTTTCATTTCTAGTAACATAATCTCTGAATCTTTCTGGGGTTCCTCTATAATCTGAGTCTCTTGATCTCCTTCAGATTTTGCTTGCTCTATATTTATCTTTTCAAGTCTAGCAATCATTCTAGGGAAATCCAGTACTTCATGGTCCATAGCCTTACAACGAAGACAATTCGTTTTTCCACCAGGGCACTCCTTAGCTAGATGTCCTGGTTTTCTGCAACTGTAACATAGGTTCAATCCTCTTTTTCTTTTAAATGATCCCCAACTTTTTATGTACTACGCGCCAGGATCATGGTAGCTAGCCTGCAACAAATTCTTTCGAGGATCCTCCATCCATCTGTTAGTCCAAACATTTTTTCTATGCATAGGTATAACATATCTATTCTTATCATATCTATTCATATCAAACTTTATTTCATCTAACAATGCCCTAGTTTTCAAGTTAGGACAAAATCTATCAAGCATACCTAAATCCATGCTTCAGAAACAAAAATTTCCACTTATCTTACTTCTATAGAGAAAAAATATTTCAGATGTAAAACTTTTAACTATTCTTACCTTTATCAAAGCACAAAGCTTATAGATCTTACCTTTTTCTTGTAGATCTGACCTCTTTCTTCGCAGATCTGACTTCTTTTCTTCAGATCTGACCTCTTTTCTTTATATATGACCTTTTTTTCTTCAGATCTGACCTTTCTTTCTTCAAATCTAACCTTTATTTCTTGGCACAAAGCTTCACAGGTCAAACAAAACACTACACACTAGGGAAATAGATCTACGCACAGAGCTTATTTTACACAAAGCTTCTTCTTCTTCAGTTCCCAGCAATCATAGTTTCAGGTCCTGGCAATGGAACCATTTTTTCACACAGGGGAAAACCTAGGGTTCAACGCTCAAGATCGCACCAACAAAACCCTAACTACCAGCCCTTTCGGCAACACCTGTGAAGCAGATGAAGTCTCACCCGAGGTAGAGGCAGGGGTGGTTGCAGGACTCAGGCATCTGCAACCTTAGCTGGGACAAAGATCTATGATCACACACTTATTAGAACACTTAGCATCAACATTTACTTAGAATCAACCCTTATCTCACTTCGCAGGTAACATAGAGCCTCGCAGTATATACTTAGATCTAAGCTAATTCCAGTACTTAGCAACACACAACATATTAGATTCAATAGATCAAGCACTAAGCATCTTACGTCTCAGATCTAACATGCATTCATATCTCATAATCAAAAAGCATCAATAGATCTATCTAAACATATCAAATAACTTAGCAAGAGAGAGACAAACACATCAACATAATACAAGGAGTTACCATGGTTCACCCCCACCCTGGGGCTACGTCCACAAAGTCTTCTTCTGTTATTATCTTCTGTAAACCAAGTTACAGCACAAATCCTTCAAGATCCTACCCCGCCTAGGACAAGAGATCTGTGTAGCTCACTAGATCCTCTTTCCCTGGGTAGATCCAAGAACAAAGCCCTTCCCTGATCCGTGCACTCGGCACTTACAATACTTACAGCAGACACAGAGCTCTTACAGTCACACAGATGTCTCATCACATGGATCTACTTTATGCATTAAGCCATTCACTTTACATCACATAGATGACACATTCATATCCTCCCTTACATTGCCTACCCTTCTATTTATACATACAAAAGGCCTAAATAAGGGTCGATATCCCTTTCCCATTACAATATTCCCAAAAATCCCAAAAGGCCCAAAAAGCACAAAAATCCCTAAAAAGGGGCAGAGATCCCGCGATCTCCTCTTCGCCATGCGCTCCTTCTTCAACTGGATGCCATAGTCCCAAAAACGGTCAAATATGACCAAGTATTCCTCAAAACTTGGTCAAGGGCCAACACCACCGGAAATGGCATGACAAGCACTATCCATCTAGGATATTTTCCCTGTCAAATTCACTATCCTTCAACTCATTATTCCACAATTAAGAATGGGTTCTCTTACTCCGCAAAGCATCTTCTAGTGAGGGATTTCACCATATGGGGACCACTTTGGAGTTCATCCATATTTACTTCTTATCAACCATGACAAGACAACAATGAGTCATCTTTACATCAAACAATCTTGGGTCCATTACCGAAACCTTTATGTAGTGGGGCTTTCTTCAAGGGTTGAAATCAATGACAACCAACCTTAATCAATAGTAAATCCTTGTTTTTCCTTCTTAATGAAAAATTTTGTCTCTTCAAACTCCTCACCTGTCTCAACAAAGCCACATTTCTTTTCAATTTTGATTGGGCATCAAAGAGAGTTGCACATGCATCGTCAATAGCCGGTCTGCATTTCTTGAAATGTTCCATGATTCTTTCCTCTGTTATCCTTTTTTCCTCCCTGAACTTAATGATCACATATTGAGCCTCTCTTAGCTTCTTTTTCAGCCAATTTATATTCTTTTCTCCTCCTATTGGTGAGGTAAGAGATCTCTGGCCTGCTTTACTCTGTGATGTTGGTGTTCCAGGATTTTTTTCTACTATTTGTCTCCTCAATTCTTTATTCTCTTGATAGAATTGGGCTATAACATGTTGAGCTTTCTTTAGTTGTTGTTTCACCTCCTTAATATATGCATCTTCCTCACCTAGTTCCACTTTCTTTTCTTCAATCTTCTAGGTTGCACATTCAACAAGCCCTAGTTGAATTGTGGGTATGGGAAATCTCTTGGCATAGAACCTAGTGCACGGTTTACTAGGAGCTTGGGTATCCTCATTTTTGTTAGTGAATCTTAGTTTTCTTCTCTTCTTGGATGTTGGTTGACTGAGTGATGAATCTTCAATTTCCTTTCCTTTTCTCCTTTCAGAAACATCTCCTCCTCTCACCTCTGAAATATGAAGTGTTTATTTCTCATCATATAAGGGAATATCTCCTTTAGGGTCTCTGGGAATGTTTGTTGAAGTCAGGAAGGAATTCCAGTCCCTGTTTAAATTTCCCAACTCCTCAACCACCAAAATATTAATTAAGGAAAAATGGAATAAGTTGTTCTCTAGCTAGTCAGCTTTGGCCTGGACATTGTTTTCCATATTTCTCAGGCTTCAACATAGGAAGAAAGGTAATTTTAAAGGAATTCTCCCTGTGAAATGCATAAGAATCCTGGTGTAGTATTGATGCACCTTGTCAAATCTTCCCTCATAGGTGAAGTGCTTCCTGATTATCTTCAGAAGCTTCTCAAAAGGTTCCAGAAGATACTCACTGGGAATGCTAGCTCCAATTTTCTGATTTCTATATTCAGGCTTGATGAAATCAATATAACATGAAGTATCTAATGGCATACCTTTAAACCATTTTTCTCCCTGCATACGGATATCTGTTGCAACTGATATGGTTTCCACTGATACTTGAAAAGTGATCCCTGCAATAGTTGCACTAACACCAGTAAAATTAAGGGTGAACTTCTTAGCTAGCTTTGCATTATATCCTTGAATGTTTTCATAGAAACGTATGCATTTGGCTTGTTAAAAGGACACTCTGATCGTCGGGTCTATGTTTACTAAATTTAAATCCTGTGGTTCAAACCTCATGGCTTTCCCGCTTCTTGTATTCTTTCTTTTACTTTGAGGAGTTGCCATGATGTTGATATATGTCAATTTCAGGTGCATAGCAATAGATTGCAATAGCCTCTCTGCGCAACGAATGAGAATAGTAAATTTTGGACGATGCACAAGAAAAGGTAGCAAAAGGAAATTTTGCGCAAGAAACAAATCAGTGGCAGAAAATTTGACGCAATGAGAAACTCGGTGCAGCAGTTAAAAGCAACAGAAAACTTCGGTGCAACAGTAAACAACAATGGAGAACTTTGGCGCAGTGGAAATCTCGGTGCAGAAACAAACATCGGCAGAAAACTTAGCACATGAGTAGGTAATAAGAATTTAGCTTAGAAGAAAGAAGGTTGACTGTGTGAAAAACAAACTTGTTCCAGAAGCTAATTTGCAATGGGATCCAAGGAAAGTTCTTGAACAATGATTGAAATAAATGGAGGATACGCAACAAAATCAGAATAACAGATTTACGTAGCGACTGGCAGCATATAGTATTTCCGTAGCAAAGGGCTTCAGAGCTTACTGGAAAATCTATGGACGATGCACAAGTTTTGAAAGTGATGGACAAACATGAAGGGTGACCAATATTTATGCTTGAACGTATAAGGAAATAAATTATGAAAAGGGATGGAAAATCCATAGCGATGAGATGTTTTAAGGCAGGTTAAAGATTTGTGTAGTGAACTTGCGCAAAGGGTACTCCTTTGAAGTGTGCAATGGTACAAATGATATGGAGTTCCATGATTGTTCACTTTTCTAACTTCATGATTAGGTAATGATGACCCATAATATCTTTTGACATGACATTTATCCTAACCACTTGATTCGACCTTGGTACCCAAATTACACTTTTTCGACATGACTTGAGACTTAGGAAAGTAGACCATTACAATTTAAACATGAAGAACCTTACACCCTTTTACCAACTTATTCCCAAACCCCTTACTCGACATTTCAAACCATTCTTTATTTGGTCATTGACCTCATAAATTTTGACACACTAATTGTGACTTATTCAGGATTTGTTTTACTTTTATAAAGATCAAGACTCTGAAAAATTTTGGACAAACCTCTGACTCTAACTAAAAAAAAACATGGTGCTAACATTGGCAAAAAGTATTGCCGAGTGAAATATATGCTATCTATTTCGACATTAAATTGTCAACCTAGGGCTTGTAGACTTCGAGGTGCCAGCATTGTATATGCAGGTCTAGAGCTCTAATCTAGCCCAACCTTGCCTAATCTAATGCCAATAAACTAAAATGATGAAGAGATTTAAGAAATTATAGAATTATGAACTCTATATGGCCTAAGTAGCCTTAAACAATATAGGACTATGAACTATCTCTAAATAACCAAATAACAAGAAATCTAGTTTCAAAGCTATCTATTCAATCTCTTTTTAAATAAGCAAACAACAAGTAAGTTATTTCTGGACTATTTGATCTATCTATCTCTGAGTGAACAAGTAAATAAGAAAGTAAGAAACTAATCTATCTATCTCTGAATGAACAAGCAAGTAAACAATTACTCTATCAAAACTATCTTTGACAAGTGAACTCTATTCTTAAAGAAAGTCACAACTATTTCTATCCTACAAAGAATAAACATTAATTCAAGCAAGTCCACAAACCCATAACTAACACTAATTAGAAATTCTAATTCTAATTTGTAACTAAAATAACATTAAAAATACTCTATATAGAAATATACAAACTCAAAACTAATTCAAGAAAATCTGCAAACTCCTAACTAATACTAAACATGATTTAAATTCATAATTGAGATAACATTGAAAATCAAAACTTGAAATTACAACTAGGGTATCATGGAGAATTATAATGCTAAAAACATGGTTAACAAGTTATGCATACCTACAAAGAGTATTTGAAATTACAATTTAATAAATGAGCTATGTCTAAATAGATACTTTGCAGAGTGATTTACATCTTTACAAAACAGAGAGAAAAAGACATGACAACATAAGTAAACAGTTCCTAAGAAAGTAAATTACAGCATGTAATCAAAATGTCAGAAATCAAAAATATAAACAAATGAACACATACGTCCACACATGCTTTGTGATACCCACACAATTCAGAAAATGTGCTGAAAAATAAGAGAAGATATACAGGGATCTGCAATTAAACAATTAAACAAGTGATCTGCAATTAAAAGATTCACACAACATACAATTTGAAATTCATAAAGATACAGAGTAAATAAGCAATTCGAAATATAAGAAGTATTAAAGGAACTGCGTAAATGAAAATATATACCGGTATAAACAATCACCCAGACCACTGGTGGGCCCCCCAGCAGGTCATGGAAACACTCCATAGGAAACACAAATACTAAATCAACGCAACACTGTTATTAACCATGAAAACAGAGTATGGAACAAAATTGTGATAATGTTTGTATCAAAAAAATAAAATTATTCTCTTTGGTCATGCCACAGGTAGTGGTATTTATAGATTATTACAGATTGAGAGGTCAACCACTGGAAGGGTCGACCTCCTCTAAAAATAGTAAAATCATTAAATGAGTTCTAACAGCAACATCTTTTAACAATTTCGTGAGCCACTCAACAATCACTGCAACTTCCCAATCTAAGGTGTGTCGAGCTCTATAGCTGGAGGCCACGAGGGGGAACAAAACCCAGATCCTCAGTTCATCCACCAAAGGCCGCCAATGTACCAACCACCAGCTCCAATGTGCTCTGAGTGTCGAATTGCATGTTGGATGGAGTGCCAGATCGTGTGTCGGATAAATTGTTGAATGGAGTGTTGGACGATGTATCGGATGGAGGATCGGACCGTGATTTCTCTCTATTACAAGAAAACCATACATTATATCTTCATAAACATTGAACTGAGATGAATTGATCACAAAATCATTGCAAAAACACCAATTATACATACCTGGTGTGAATTCATGGTGAATTGATATATAAACCTTTGAAAATCCTTCAAAATGGCTAATATGAAGCATAGCATATGTAATATCGCATGCAAAAAAGGATTTTTCCATCAAAATAAAGTAATCAAAACATGAACCCAACATTACCCCCATGCCTAAGGATTTGCAGGTACCTCTGCAAACAAAATTGAATCACCCAACATAACTAGACTCGTGAAGGAGGGGGTGGATTGGATTTAGAAGCTTCTCCCTCTTGTCTTGGATATTTTTTCCTAGGCCTTTATGATGTTTCAATTACATCTAGAGGTTGTGACTGGTGGTATTCATTTGATCAACCAATCACTGGAGATATTTCACCTTTGCTTGAAATACCGCATTGTCATGATGTAGATACCTATCCATAGTTTTTCTCTCTTCCAATTGTTGAAGCAACTGAGCATTTTCTTGTTGAACTTTTTCAATAACTGGGGTATGATCAGATGGTTCAAAATAAGAGGGTTTGGATCCCTTGATGGATGTATAAGTTATATCATCTTTGGAAGCTGATGTAGGCATCTGGGAGGTAGGAGTAATAGAATTTTTGTGAGAGAGAATAGTTTCAAATTTAACTTCTTTATCAAGCTCAAACTCTTCTGCAGAAAATTCTCTAAGTATTTTATGGGATATTTCAAGATTAGAAGACAATTGGATAGGATCTGAAGTGCTTGGAGGTTTTACATTAAGTTTTCCACTTACACTTCTGGTACTTCTTCGAAACGATTCCCCTTTGAACTGATTGGATCCTCTTCTATTTATAGGGACTGAAGGAAAGTCTTGTTGAAATGCATCTTGTAACTTCTTAGGTTGAGGATCAATAGGTGTTGAAGGCAATGGGGAATTATCAACAGGCTTTTTGGTTTTCTTACCTGATGAGGTTGCAGGGAAATCAACAATTTTCTTGGCCTTTTGATCAGATAGAGAGATAGTTTGAGTTGGAGGGTTTGGAGTTTTTGGAGAATGAGAATTAGATGGAGTAACATCCTCTAAATCAACTAATTTCTTGTTGGTATTGACTGTGAGATGGGGGGTTGAGAATTGGTAAAGGAATCCATCCCATGTCTTGCCCTGTTTTTTCAATTCAGTTATGACAAGAAATTTGATAAGTCCATGGTGGAATAGACTGTTGTGAGGGTTGGAAAAGTTTTTATGAACTTGGGAAGACATTTTCTCAAGACTTTTCAAGAAGTAGAAAGGAAAATTCAGTGGTTTATTAAATTATAAATGGGCTAACAAACGGAAATGACAAGCATTGAAAATAGAGTACCTACCTTCACAAGTGATAAGCCTAGTAATTACGATCAGGAGATTAATCAATTCATTCTTGATCCATTATTTTGACTACCCTTTGGCTCCAGAAACATTTTGAAATTCAGGGTTAAATACTATGTTATAGCTTCGACATGGCAATTGATGGTGTTTGAACCATCGATCCCCAACCCATGGAAATTTTGTAGCTGAGACAATTGATTCTTCAGATACCCTAAGCACACCAGCCTCCCATCAAAACCAAGAGAGAATTGTAGTGAGACTCCATCGCGGAAATGGTTGAATTCGTGGAAATGCAATTGATGTGGAAATGGTTGAATTCGTGAGAGAATTCATCACACACGATCACCATGTGTGACTATGATTACATAGCATTTGAATTTTGAATGGTGGTGTACTTTGGAGGCAAATGTAATTATGTGAGAATTAGATCAATGTCCAAGTCTTCGACTTGGAAATTTGATCATAAAAAGGCATTAAAATTTTTTAATTTAATTATCAACATGAATTTTAAACAACATACCATTCAATTCATCTTAACTTACTATTGCAACAGGTGTATCAATTCGAACGATCATTCTTGCATGCAATCATGGTCATTTACAGTGTATGCATACCTCATATGATCATCCATATGGAGCTTCATCTAGTCGTCCATATGGAACTCCATCTGGTCTTCCAAATGACACTCCATATAACACTTCATATGGTACTCTTGTGCAAGTGGAAATTATCCCCATTATAATGGACGTTCACCCATAGCACTCAGCTTGGGAAATTTCTGACATTCATGGTGAACATGAGCATGGATAGGATAAGTGTGAATAGGATGATCCACTATTAATTATCTTGTCATCATTCTTGTAACACTATAAAACAACTTGTTCCTATGTTCAATAACTTGTTCCTATGTTCATAGGTGTGTAACACAAATCTGTAGTGAGCATTTAACAATCTGCTATTGATCTGTAATTGACACAAAGAACCAGTTAAGCAGTCTTTCATTAAAAAAAATGTACAACATGCTTATAACACATAGTGATGTTAGCAGTATATAATTTAGCATTTTAATAAAAACAATTGTTGATATAATAGCCCAAAATATCGTAAAAACAATATAACATAATTTTTACAGAGATTCTACTTCCACTTCTCATGGATTATAATATAGATGGGCAATGTTTATCATTTGTCAACTCAGGAAACCCCTCCCCCACTCCTAATTATTGTGACACCTCACAATCAAAGATATAGGGAACCAGCCAATTCTCCCAATAGCCTGAGATTTATAGTTTTCCAAGTGTAGAGATAAATTTCACACATTAATCTGACGAGACGGTTAAAATATGGCCCCACCTGTAGGACAAAACATCCTATGTATAGTTAAGAAGAGATTGTTGATTAAGGTTGGTTGTCATTGATGTCAACCCTTGAATAAATCCCCGTAGCACAAAGGTATGGGTAATGGACCCAATATTATTTGATGTAAATATGACTCATTATTGTTTTTTCATGGTTGATAAGAAGTAAATATGGATGAACTCCAAAGTGGTCCCCTTATGGTGAAAGCCCTCACGGGAAGACGTTGTGTGGAGTAAGATAACCCATGATTAATTGTGGAATAATGAGATGAAGGATAGTTAATTTTTCAGGGAAACTATCCTAGATTGATAGTGCTTGTCATTCCATTTCCGGTGGTATGTAAAACGTCACATAACTCCTCACAGTTAGAGAGTTATGACCATGTGAAGTTGGAGAACCCAAGTTTGGGTAATGGACCCAAGTTTGTTTGATGGATAACGAAATGATTTTTGATATATTTGAAGGTAATATTATTCTATATGGATAGTACATGTCATTCCATTTCTGGTGTTATGTGGAACGTCACATAACTCCTCACGGTTTGAGAGTTATGGCCTTACGAAGTTGGAGGACCCTCATATGTCATCTAGAAGCCCCAAAAGTTCAAAGTAGTCAAAGTGGTTTAAGAGATTTTAGAAGGTAAATAATAAATTGAAATGATGAGTGTAGTATAATTCAAAGTGAATAAAAAATAAATTATTTAAATAATAAATTTAATGGAGAAATTAGAACTGGGTTAACCCTAAAATAAGGAAAGTGGGTAAAGTGACCTAGAAAATGTTTTTACGGAAGCTACTTGGAGAGTATAAATAAGAGGCACGGCTCTCTCATTTAATACACACTTGAGAATATTGAATAACTATAGGTGTATGAGGTAACCCAAGGATATCTAAGCCGAAATCCTGAGGAAAGTGAAGAAAAGAAAGCCGAAATGCAAGGAAGGATAAATTCTTTTGATGGTGCTTTCTAAGGTATGTTATTTACAGGTCATCTCACCATTTTCGTTATAAATTTTTTTATATAATGATTCAGATCGTGAAATTGTTATTCCATTGAGAAAACATATCCAAGTATCTGTGGTAAAAATTCATCTTGTGGGTCGTTGTATTTTGGGAGTTACACTCCGTGGAAAATGGGGTTTGTGGCTAGCCCTGAAACTAGTCAAAAACAGGTGTTTTGGGTAAAAACGTCATAACTTATTCATAACAGATCCAAATTCAGTGAGACAAAATGTGTTGGTTAGGGTACAGACTATAGTATTTTTTTTAACAGTTTCATATCATTTCAACAAATATTCCATGTGGAGCACTCTCTATAAGGTCGCTCTCTAGAATAAGCCAGAATTCATCAAGGTATGTCATTTTTTCTATAACTCCTTTTCTGAGAGGTTACAAGTAGTGAAACTTGGAGGAATCGCATAAAACACACTAAATAACATTTTTTATCAGTTTCAGATCTTTATACATTACAGGTACAAAGTTATGATTACTTCAAGTTAGGGTTGTTGACTAATCCAAAACTAGGCATGTGAGACTAAAGAAAAGTTTGATGAAAATGCTAGTCTCTTGTTGTTAAAGTTAAGGAAGGTTTGCAGGAATGTGATCATATACACCAGGTCTATTACAAATCTATAAATCATATTTGTATGATGAAATTGATGAGGGATTTTGGTTGAGGTACATGTTGAGTACATGGTTGAGACAAGTAGTTGATGAGCTGGCACATACATGAGGTGTATAGTTGATGATGTTGGTACATATTGATGAGTCATAGTTGATGAGTAGTTGACACATGATTGGTACATACTTGGTACATGGTTGGATGCACTTTTGTATGGTACAGGTTGATTACAGGTTGTTTGGTACAGGTTGGTGCATGGTTGATGCACTTGTTTATGGTACAGGTTGATTACAGGTTAAGGTATAGGTTGATGCATGGTTCAGATTTATTGGTACAGGTTTATAGTGGTATATCTCATAGTGATAGTGTGATAGTGGTTCCATCATTCTACTTCTACTTCAGGACGGTTGGATGGGGCAAGGACAGGTGGTTGTAGCCACCTTCCAGTTGTAGCCGGAGAACATAGGGGGTTGTAGCCTCCTTCTGGTTGTAGCCAGAGAATTGGGGAGTTGGAGCTTCCTTCAGGTTGTAGCCTGAGAATCTAGGGGGTTGGAGCCTCCTTCCAGTTGTAGCTGGAAAACAAAGGAAGTTGGTGCTTCCAATGAATGTAATTCTTCAAGACATATAAGAAAAAGCATTTTGTGGTTTTCTCCCGATTTGGGTTTCCACATAAAACACTGGTGTACTGTGTATGTGTATGATTGTTCATTAGTTCATTGCTTATTTACTCTATATTTATTGGATGATAATGCTTCATTGATATAACACTTGGATTATATGGTTAAAAGGGATTAAATTTCTCTATTACTGATTCACCCCCCCTCTCAGTAATCCAACAATTGGTATCAGAGCCAGTTCCTTAAGGAAACAATTTAACCATTGGAAGGAGATCATGAATTATTCTGAGAATGGAGTACCAATGTTTAATGGTCAGAATGGTTTTAAGTATGATATGTGGATCATAAGGATGGAATTATTTTTACAGGCATAGGGACATTATATTTAGCTATCAGATGTTACAGGATATGATAGTTCAAAAAGGGCAAAGACTACAGCCAAGAAGGAATTGAGGAAAAATAACAAAATAGCAATGGATTTCATATGGGAAGGATTACCTAATCTGGTAAGAGAAAAGGTTGGTAAATGTTCATCAGCAAAAGAACTTTGGGATAAGTTTCATGACATATAATCTTCACCCATCACAGATTCAGAAAATGTCAAAGAAGATGCATATACAAATCAAGAAGAATTATGTTCACCATGTCAAGAAGATTCAGAAGATAAAAAGTACATAATCACTAGAGGTATGTTGTTTTGTGTTAATTGTGAAAAATGTGGACATCTTGAAATAAAATGCCATGAAGGAAATGAGACAGGAAAAATAATTGAAAAGGAAGACAATTATGAAGAAGAATTGATTAGTGCTTTAGATGAACTAAGAGAATAAAACAATTCACTCAAGAAAGAATTGATGAAACAAAAGGAAAGTGTTCACATTTTTTAAGAAGCCCAATAGGTCATCGTGAACTTAATAACTCAACTAGAAGAAGCCAAAAAGATTGAAGAAAATCTTGAATATCAAAAGCAATGTTTGGAAACCAACATAGCAGCACAAAAGGAAGAAGCAAAAATGAGAGAGAATATATTAACATATCATCTTAAGGAAAGAACTAACAATCTAAACCATCTTGAGGCAAAGTTTGGTTAAGAAGAGAAAGGACTTGAAGAAGAAATAATCACATCAAAAATTCATCTTGAAGAAGTGAAAAGAACAGAAGAAGTCATGAAGTCTCTGATAATGAAGAAAGAAGAAGAGGTTGAGAAGCTTGAAGAAGAAGTTGTCACATTGAGAAGTAAAATAGTCAAGCTCAACATGAACGTTGAAGAGACAGAAACATCCACATCAATTATATAGAATGAAGAGAAGCACTCTAGGTTGCTAGAAAAGAAGAATGAAGAAAATAGAAAGAGTTATGCAGAAGTAATCAAAGGAAGGAATCATGGTCAACTAGAATCTAAGAAAACTATTAAAGATACATCTTCAAGGGGACCATCCATGTTC